>OZ014530.1:140420178-140440178 GCA_963966105.1 Volucella zonaria | reverse complement strand
TTTTCTTTCCGCTTTATTGTGGATAACAATATCAGGTCTGTTAGCAGAGACACTTGTGTCGGTAAGCACTGATCTGTCCCAGTAAATTTTATAGCGTGTAGTATCTATAACTGCTTGCGGGGTGTACTTATAGTATGGGGTAGATGTTGGCGATGTAGTTATGCCATACTTTCTTATAAGCTCCTGATGAACTATTTTGCCCATATTGTCATGCCTACGTTTGTAGGCATCATTTGCAAGCGTCGTACAACCAGCGAGTATGTGCTGTATAGTTTCACGCTTAGCTCCGCACTGGCGGCAGTTATCTGACTGGACTGACGGGTCTCTAACAATAAACTTAAGGTAGTTCCGCGTTGCTACGACTTGATCTTGGATGGCTAACATAAACCCTTCCGTTTCTGGAAACAGATTGCCAGATCGAAGCCAGGAGTTTGATAGCGCTCTATCAACATTTTGTTCCTCCATCTCGTTGGGGTGCCTTCCGTGCAGTGGCTTGGCTTTCCACTGCGTGTATATATCTTGCGGAGTACTCACCGCGCTTACTAGATGTTCTCTGTTTTTCATGTCTACTGGGGAGAAATTGTCATCGGCATTGTAAACAGCGCAATGAAGAGGCGATGTTGCTACTTTGCTGGAAAAATATCTGAAGATGTTTTCTATTTGCTTGTTCACCAGGTTCTTGATGTTGACTATCCCTCTGCCTCCTGTATCCCTGGGGAGAAAGAGTCTCTGAATTGCCGCTTGCGGGTGATGGTAGCGGTATTTTGTCAGCATTGTACGTACTTTCCTATCCAATTCATCAAGGTCGGTTGCACTCCATTTAATAACACCAGCTGAATATGTTATTAGTGGCACAGCGTAAGTATTTACTGCTGTTATCATATTCTTGGAGTTCAACGATGTCCTTAGTACTCTTTCCAGGCGCATAAACAGAGACTTCCTCAAGCGACTTTTGACAGAGGTGTGATTTATCATCTTCCTTTGCTCCATTCCGAGGTATTTGTATACTTCTGACTCCTCCAGAGGTGCTATCTTTTCGTTGTCAGCTGTTGTATACTGCAGTCCTCTAGTTATCTTGCCTCTTATGATGGCGATCGTTTTGCACTTTTGTACACCGAACTCCATTTTTATGTCAATGGAGAATCTCTCGACAGTTTGGAGTAGTTGTTCTAGGCTACTGGCAGTACTGGCGTACAATTTAATGTCATCCATATACATGAGATGAGTTAGCCTGATATTTTGTACATTGCTTCTTATCTCGTATCCATGTTTACTTTGGTTAAGAAGTGCGGACAACGGGTTCAGTGCAAGACAGAACCATAGTGGGCTCAAACTATCTCCTTGGAATATACCCCTTGTAATCTTTATTTTACTTGATGTTATTGATTCCAGTTTTAGACTCGTACACCATTTAGCCATTACAGCTTCGCAAAACCGTATTATTTGCGGGTTGATTTTGTACAAATTAAGGACCTGTATTAGCCAGCTGTGTGGTACCATATCAAAGGCTTTCTTATAATCAACGAACGCCATGAATAGATTTCGTTGTCTGGTGCATGCTTGACCTGCGACAATAGAATCAATAACCAACTGTTCTTTACATCCATATGATCCGTTTACACATCCCTTCTGTTCTTCTGCAATTATATTGTTGTCATTGCAGTGTTTGCTAATAAGTATTGCTAAACAAGATGTTGTTAGTTTGTATAAGTTATTAAGGCAGGTGATAGGCCGGTATTTTGATGGGTCTTCAGTGTTATTATCCTTAGGGATTAAATACGTAAGGCCTTCACATAGATAATTAGGGATGATGGTCGGGTCTTGAATGAGGTTGTTGACTTCACGATGCATAACATCATGCAGGGCAGAGAAGGTTTTGATCCAGTAATTATGGATTCCATCGTTGCCAGTTGCTTTCCAGTTATGCAGTTTTCTGATAGCTGCAGAGAAGATTTCCGGGGTGATGATAGCATCCGTCATTGGTTGAATGGAAGATGTCTGGACTTGTTTCAGCAGTTGGGAGGAGTGGTTATGGCAGCTGCTAGTTGACCATATTGCTGACCAATAATTTATCAGGTCCTTTTCTTTGGGGAGAGTTCGACAGCTTACTTTATTCTCCTCAAGTTTATTGAAGAACTTTTTCTGCGATTTAAGGAACAGTGCATTGTCGTCTTTTCTTTGTTTTGACTTTTTATAACGGCGAAGGCGCTTAGCATAGAGTCTTAACTTTTGTTTTACTGTATCCAACACTTCAACTAGAGTGTGGTTTGTATCATTGTGCGGAGCATGGTCTAGATACTTCCGAAACAGTTTAAGAACTTTTTTCCGCATTTTGCGGCTCGGGCTAGCGATGAAAGATGTAAGCCTACCAGCGTCCACGCGTAAGCCTTCGATTTTGTTTAGTAGTCGTCTGAGCCAAGGCGGGTCAGGGATTTTAGTTCTACGCGGCTGTTCCCTTTGTTCTTCACGAATTTTTCCTCCTGTTGATTTGATTACGGCATATGAGGCGCAATAGAGGGTCAAGTCCAGCATTTTAAAGTTAGATATCTCATTTACATAGCGCGGGAGGATTAGTCTATTCATCAGTTCAGCATTCGTCTTAAGCTTGTGGTTTGGACATTGTTTGGGCAGGCTGGGTCTTAAATCCGGTCCTATCGAAGTGAACTTAAGAAGAGCGGCTTCAAATTCATGCTCAAGAATGTGTACGCTAAAATCGTCGCTGCCATTAGCACCTACTTCGTTGTTGCTGGCTATAGTTGTGTGGTTGTTATCATCTGCATGGTTATGTTCTCCATCTTGCAGTATAGCATTGTTATTTATTTGCTGCTCGTGATTAAGCTGCGATGTGACCTCTTCCCTGATAGCATCGATGAGTGGCCTGGCTAGCAGTCCTTTTTGGCCTATAGCTGCTCTACGGTCTGCGATATTTTGTTGAGTTACATGGGCCAGGTGAGGATATTCTTCCACAAACATTGTGTGCAGGCGTTGTCTATAACCTGCCATCACAGTTTCGCAACGGGTAATGCGGTAGTACGATTTAATGATAAATATGTTCATTTCGTTACTCCACTGAATTCTCCGTCTTGGTCGCCCTGCAAGGGTGGTCAGTGGCGCTGGAGCCACTGAAACACTTCTTGAGGGGTGGGAAATTGGGTATTGATTTTCCTCTGGTTCTGTTTGTGGTGACGGCGTAGGGTTGTTTCGGGTTACCACTGGCGACTCATCTCCTTGCGGAGCCGAGCCAGAGCCGGTAGCCGTGGCTTCTACCGACATTTGAGCGTATATCCCCGCTCGGTTTTGTTCATTTTCGTTGTGTCTATTCATTTTGCTATTTTCTCCATAATTGTGTATGGGTTGGGATAATTAGTTCGCTATGCTACTCCACTCTGATCTGTCTGACATGGGTGGCCCTGAGTCAACATAGTTCAGAGTTTCATAGTGGCAAGCATCTAAGCCGCCCCGCCTCGTCAAGGCTTATCCCGGGGGCGGTTATTATTATTATTATTATTATTATTATTATTATTATTATTATTATTATTATTATTATTATTATTATTATTATTATTATTATTATTATTATTATTATTATTATTATTATTATTATTATTATTATTATTATTATTATTATTATTATTATTATTATTATTATTATTATTATTATTATTATTATTATTATTATTATTATTATTATTATTATTATTATTATTATTATTATTATTATTATTATTATTATTATTATTATTATTATTATTATTATTATTATTATTATTATTATTATTATTATTATTATTATTATTATTATTATTATTATTATTATTATTATTATTATTATTATTATTATTATTATTATTATTATTATTATTATTATTATTATTATTATTATTATTATTATTATTATTATTATTATTATTATTATTATTATTATTATTATTATTATTATTATTATTATTATTATTATTATTATTATTATTATTATTATTATTATTATTATTATTATTATTATTATTATTATTATTATTATTATTATTATTATTATTATTATTATTATTATTATTATTATTATTATTATTATTATTATTATTATTATTATTATTATTATTATTATTATTATTATTATTATTATTATTATTATTATTATTATTATTATTATTATTATTATTATTATTATTATTATTATTATTATTATTATTATTATTATTATTATTATTATTATTATTATTATTATTATTATTATTATTATTATTATTATTATTATTATTATTATTATTATTATTATTATTATTATTATTATTATTATTATTATTATTATTATTATTATTATTATTATTATTATTATTATTATTATTATTATTATTATTATTATTATTATTATTATTATTATTATTATTATTATTATTATTATTATTATTATTATTATTATTATTATTATTATTATTATTATTATTATTATTATTATTATTATTATTATTATTATTATTATTATTATTATTATTATTATTATTATTATTATTATTATTATTATTATTATTATTATTATTATTATTATTATTATTATTATTATTATTATTATTATTATTATTATTATTATTATTATTATTATTATTATTATTATTATTATTATTATTATTATTATTATTATTATTATTATTATTATTATTATTATTATTATTATTATTATTATTATTATTATTATTATTATTATTATTATTATTATTATTATTATTATTATTATTATTATTATTATTATTATTATTATTATTATTATTATTATTATTATTATTATTATTATTATTATTATTATTATTATTATTATTATTATTATTATTATTATTATTATTATTATTATTATTATTATTATTATTATTATTATTATTATTATTATTATTATTATTATTATTATTATTATTATTATTATTATTATTATTATTATTATTATTATTATTATTATTATTATTATTATTATTATTATTATTATTATTATTATTATTATTATTATTATTATTATTATTATTATTATTATTATTATTATTATTATTATTATTATTATTATTATTATTATTATTATTATTATTATTATTATTATTATTATTATTATTATTATTATTATTATTATTATTATTATTATTATTATTATTATTATTATTATTATTATTATTATTATTATTATTATTATTATTATTATTATTATTATTATTATTATTATTATTATTATTATTATTATTATTATTATTGGGTCTACAAGTAAGTCTGCAGCGTTTTTTTTCCAAAATTTGAAGTTTTATTATGAAAACATAGTTACAATGCTTTATTCAAAGTATCGTCCATCGGAAGTTTACACTTTCCTCCATCTTTCTGGCAATTTATGAATTTCGGACCAAAAATATTTCTCGTCGTTCGAGCCCAAAAACTTATCGAGCCAATTTTTGTTTTCATCTACTGAGCTGAAGCGTATTCCCGTAAGTGCGTTCTGCATCGAACAAAACAAGTGGTAGTCAGATGGTGCCAAGTCTGGACTGTAAGGTGGGTGAGGCAGAATTTCCCATCCACTAGTTTCCAAATAGTTTTTCACCGAAACCGCAACATGTGGCCGAGCGTTGTCGTGATGAAAAATGACGGACTCATGCTGGGTCTCATATTCTAGCCGTTTTTCTTTTAATGCCCGCTTCAAACGAATTAGTTGGGTTCGATGTAATGGTCCTTTGATGGTTTCACCACTCAGAAGCAGTTCGTAGTATACGACACCCTTTTGATCCCACCATATGCAGAGCATGACCTTATTCACGTGAATATTTCGTTTCGGCGTCGATTGGGCGGGCTCGCCGGGCTTTGTATACGATTTTCTGCGTTTAGGATTATCATAATAAATTCATTTCTCATCACCAGTGACAATACGATGCAAAAATGATTTATTTTTATACCACTGCAGTAACATTACGGGCATGCAAAATCGCCGTTCGACGTGGCTTGGATGTTATGTTTCAGAGGGATCGCAATGTCGTATATTTCGATATTATTTTGTTCCTTACAAAACACGACAATATCAGGCCTGTTTGCTAGGATAGTCCGATCTGTTATTATTTCTCTATCCCAATATATTACAGCAACTGAATTTTCTAGTACGGGTGGGGGCTCATATTTATAGGACGCCGTTCTCTTTGTAATAAAGTTATAACGCATCGCAAGCTCTTGATACAAAATTTTTCCAACACTATTGTGTCTGTTTGTATAATCATTACTTGTCAGGGTATGATATGTTCAATAGTTTCCCTGACAGAACCGCATAGCCTACACTCATCACTAGAAATGCTTTCCCCTAGAATATACTTTCTATAAATTTTTGTTGAAATTACGTTATCTTGGATAGCAACAGCAAATCCTTCGGTTTCTGCGTTCAGCAATCCCTTTTTTAGCCACAGATTTGAGCTCTCAGCATCGATATGACTCTCAGCTAGATCCTTCGGGTGTTCTCCATGTAAGGATTTCCAGGACTCTATATGTTCTGTTGTATTTTTAACATTATTATTATTATTATTATTATTATTATTATTATTAGTATTATTATTATTATTATTATTATTATTATTATTATTATTATTATTATTATTATTATTATTATTATTATTATTATTATTATTATTATTATTATTATTATTATTATTATTATTATTATTATTATTATTATTATTATTATTATTATTATTATTATTATTATTATTATTATTATTATTATTATTATTATTATTATTATTATTATTATTATTATTATTATTATTATTATTATTATTATTATTATTATTATTATTATTATTATTATTATTATTATTATTATTATTATTATTATTATTATTATTATTATTATTATTATTATTATTATTATTATTATTATTATTATTATTATTATTATTATTATTATTATTATTATTATTATTATTATTATTATTATTATTATTATTATTATTATTATTATTATTATTATTATTATTATTATTATTATTATTATTATTATTATTATTATTATTATTATTATTATTATTATTATTATTATTATTATTATTATTATTATTATTATTATTATTATTATTATTATTATTATTATTATTATTATTATTATTATTATTATTATTATTATTATTATTATTATTATTATTATTATTATTATTATTATTATTATTATTATTATTATTATTATTATTATTATTATTATTATTATTATTATTATTATTATTATTATTATTATTATTATTATTATTATTATTATTATTATTATTATTATTATTATTATTATTATTATTATTATTATTATTATTATTATTATTATTATTATTATTATTATTATTATTATTATTATTATTATTATTATTATTATTATTATTATTATTATTATTATTATTATTATTATTATTATTATTATTATTATTATTATTATTATTATTATTATTATTATTATTATTATTATTATTATTATTATTATTATTATTATTATTATTATTATTATTATTATTATTATTATTATTATTATTATTATTATTATTATTATTATTATTATTATTATTATTATTATTATTATTATTATTATTATTATTATTATTATTATTATTATTATTATTATTATTATTATTATTATTATTATTATTATTATTATTATTATTATTATTATTATTATTATTATTATTATTATTATTATTATTATTATTATTATTATTATTATTATTATTATTATTATTATTATTATTATTATTATTATTATTATTATTATTATTATTATTATTATTATTATTATTATTATTATTATTATTATTATTATTATTATTATTATTATTATTATTATTATTATTATTATTATTATTATTATTATTATTATTATTATTATTATTATTATTATTATTATTATTGGGTCTACAAGTAAGTCTGCAGCGTTTTTTTTCCAAAATTTGAAGTTTTATTATGAAAACATAGTTACAATGCTTTATTCAAAGTATCGTCCATCGGAAGTTTACACTTTCCTCCATCTTTCTGGCAATTTATGAATTTCGGACCAAAAATATTTCTCGTCGTTCGAGCCCAAAAACTTATCGAGCCAATTTTTGTTTTCATCTACTGAGCTGAAGCGTATTCCCGTAAGTGCGTTCTGCATCGAACAAAACAAGTGGTAGTCAGATGGTGCCAAGTCTGGACTGTAAGGTGGGTGAGGCAGAATTTCCCATCCACTAGTTTCCAAATAGTTTTTCACCGAAACCGCAACATGTGGCCGAGCGTTGTCGTGATGAAAAATGACGGACTCATGCTGGGTCTCATATTCTAGCCGTTTTTCTTTTAATGCCCGCTTCAAACGAATTAGTTGGGTTCGATGTAATGGTCCTTTGATGGTTTCACCACTCAGAAGCAGTTCGTAGTATACGACACCCTTTTGATCCCACCATATGCAGAGCATGACCTTATTCACGTGAATATTTCGTTTCGGCGTCGATTGGGCGGGCTCGCCGGGCTTTGTATACGATTTTCTGCGTTTAGGATTATCATAATAAATTCATTTCTCATCACCAGTGACAATACGATGCAAAAATGATTTATTTTTATACCACTGCAGTAACATTACGGGCATGCAAAATCGCCGTTCGACGTGGCTTGGATGTTATGTTTCAGAGGGATCGCAATGTCGTATATTTCGATATTATTTTGTTCCTTACAAAACACGACAATATCAGGCCTGTTTGCTAGGATAGTCCGATCTGTTATTATTTCTCTATCCCAATATATTACAGCAACTGAATTTTCTAGTACGGGTGGGGGCTCATATTTATAGGACGCCGATCTCTTTGTAATAAAGTTATAACGCATCGCAAGCTCTTGATACAAAATTTTTCCAACACTATTGTGTCTGTTTGTATAATCATTACTTGTCAGGGTATGATATGTTCAATAGTTTCCCTGACAGAACCGCATAGCCTACACTCATCACTAGAAATGCTTTCCCCTAGAATATACTTTCTATAAATTTTTGTTGAAATTACGTTATCTTGGATAGCAACAGCAAATCCTTCGGTTTCTGCGTTCAGCAATCCCTTTTTTAGCCACAGATTTGAGCTCTCAGCATCGATATGACTCTCAGCTAGATCCTTCGGGTGTTCTCCATGTAAGGCTTTAGATTTCCAGGACTCTATATGTTCTGTTGTATTTTTAACATTATTGGGTACAGAGAGGTTTTTTGCGCTCAAGTTTAATGGCGTATATTTGTGGTCTACTTGTATAACGACTGTTATCAGTTCCTCGGGCGTCGATGTAAAATAGTTCCTAAGGTTTATCTTTTGCCGATGGTGTAATGCAATTATATCGATTAAACCTCTCCCACCTTGGTTCCGGGGTAATATCATGCGTTCAACAGCGCTTTTCGGATGATGTGACTCCGCTCTAGAGAATTGTGTTCTGACTGACATAGCGATGTGGTCCAGGTCAGTGACCGACCATGTTATCACCCCAAAAGAGTATGTTAAAACGGGGACTGCCCACGTGTTGGTTGCTTTAATTTTGTTGCCAGCGTTGAGCTCAGTCTTCAGAATCCTTTTCACCCTGTTGCTGAATTCCTATTTCAGATTTTCTTTGATTCTTGTGAAGCATAGACCTTTCAACTGCAGCATCCCTAAGTACTTGTAACTTTCTCCATCAGCTAGCTCTTCAATGATCTGGTTTTCGTTTATAGGGTATCCATTATTATTTTATTGTTATTATTATTATTATTATTATTATTATTATTATTATTATTATTATTATTATTATTATTATTATTATTATTATTATTATTATTATTATTATTATTATTATTATTATTATTATTATTATTATTATTATTATTATTATTATTATTATTATTATTATTATTATTATTATTATTATTATTATTATTATTATTATTATTATTATTATTATTATTATTATTATTGTTATTATTATTATTATTATTATTATTATTATTATTATTATTATTATTATTATTATTATTATTATTATTATTATTATTATTATTATTATTATTATTATTATTATTATTATTATTATTATTATTATTATTATTATTATTATTATTATTATTATTATTATTATTATTATTATTATTATTATTATTATTATTATTATTATTATTATTATTATTATTATTATTATTATTATTATTATTATTATTATTATTATTATTATTATTATTATTATTATTATTATTATTATTATTATTATTATTATTATTATTATTATTATTATTATTATTATTATTATTATTATTATTATTATTATTATTATTATTATTATTATTATTATTATTATTATTATTATTATTATTATTATTATTATTATTATTATTATTATTATTATTATTATTATTATTATTATTATTATTATTATTATTATTATTATTATTATTATTATTATTATTATTATTATTATTATTATTATTATTATTATTATTATTATTATTATTATTATTATTATTATTATTATTATTATTATTATTATTATTATTATTATTATTATTATTATTATTATTATTATTATTATTATTATTATTATTATTATTATTATTATTATTATTATTATTATTATTATTATTATTATTATTATTATTATTATTATTATTATTATTATTATTATTATTATTATTATTATTATTATTATTATTATTATTATTATTATTATTATTATTATTATTATTATTATTATTATTATTATTATTATTATTATTATTATTATTATTATTATTATTATTATTATTATTATTATTATTATTATTATTATTATTATTATTATTATTATTATTATTATTATTATTATTATTATTATTATTATTATTATTATTATTATTATTATTATTATTATTATTATTATTATTATTATTATTATTATTATTATTATTATTATTATTATTATTATTATTATTATTATTATTATTATTATTATTATTATTATTATTATTATTATTATTATTATTATTATTATTATTATTATTATTATTATTATTATTATTATTATTATTATTATTATTATTATTATTATTATTATTATTATTATTATTATTATTATTATTATTATTATTATTATTATTATTATTATTATTATTGGGTCTACAAGTAAGTCTGCAGCGTTTTTTTTTCCAAAATTTGAAGTTTTATTATGAAAACATAGTTACAATGCTTTATTCAAAGTATCGTCCATCGGAAGTTTACACTTTCCTCCATCTTTCTGGCAATTTATGAATTTCGGACCAAAAATATTTCTCGTCGTTCGAGCCCAAAAACTTATCGAGCCAATTTTTGTTTTCATCTACTGAGCTGAAGCGTATTCCCGTAAGTGCGTTCTGCATCGAACAAAACAAGTGGTAGTCAGATGGTGCCAAGTCTGGACTGTAAGGTGGGTGAGGCAGAATTTCCCATCCACTAGTTTCCAAATAGTTTTTCACCGAAACCGCAACATGTGGCCGAGCGTTGTCGTGATGAAAAATGACGGACTCATGCTGGGTCTCATATTCTAGCCGTTTTTCTTTTAATGCCCGCTTCAAACGAATTAGTTGGGTTCGATGTAATGGTCCTTTGATGGTTTCACCACTCAGAAGCAGTTCGTAGTATACGACACCCTTTTGATCCCACCATATGCAGAGCATGACCTTATTCACGTGAATATTTCGTTTCGGCGTCGATTGGGCGGGCTCGCCGGGCTTTGTATACGATTTTCTGCGTTTAGGATTATCATAATAAATTCATTTCTCATCACCAGTGACAATACGATGCAAAAATGATTTATTTTTATACCACTGCAGTAACATTACGGGCATGCAAAATCGCCGTTCGACGTGGCTTGGATGTTATGTTTCAGAGGGATCGCAATGTCGTATATTTCGATATTATTTTGTTCCTTACAAAACACGACAATATCAGGCCTGTTTGCTAGGATAGTCCGATCTGTTATTATTTCTCTATCCCAATATATTACAGCAACTGAATTTTCTAGTACGGGTGGGGGCTCATATTTATAGGACGCCGTTCTCTTTGTAATAAAGTTATAACGCATCGCAAGCTCTTGATACAAAATTTTTCCAACACTATTGTGTCTGTTTGTATAATCATTACTTGTCAGGGTATGATATGTTCAATAGTTTCCCTGACAGAACCGCATAGCCTACACTCATCACTAGAAATGCTTTCCCCTAGAATATACTTTCTATAAATTTTTGTTGAAATTACGTTATCTTGGATAGCAACAGCAAATCCTTCGGTTTCTGCGTTCAGCAATCCCTTTTTTAGCCACAGATTTGAGCTCTCAGCATCGATATGACTCTCAGCTAGATCCTTCGGGTGTTCTCCATGTAAGGCTTTAGATTTCCAGGACTCTATATGTTCTGTTGTATTTTTAACATTATTGGGTACAGAGAGGTTTTTTGCGCTCAAGTTTAATGGCGTATATTTGTGGTCTACTTGTATAACGACTGTTATCAGTTCCTCGGGCGTCGATGTAAAATAGTTCCTAAGGTTTATCTTTTGCCGATGGTGTAATGCAATTATATCGATTAAACCTCTCCCACCTTGGTTCCGGGGTAATATCATGCGTTCAACAGCGCTTTTCGGATGATGTGACTCCGCTCTAGAGAATTGTGTTCTGACTGACATAGCGATGTGGTCCAGGTCAGTGACCGACCATGTTATCACCCCAAAAGAGTATGTTAAAACGGGGACTGCCCACGTGTTGGTTGCTTTAATTTTGTTGCCAGCGTTGAGCTCAGTCTTCAGAATCCTTTTCACCCTGTTGCTGAATTCCTATTTCAGATTTTCTTTGATTCTTGTGAAGCATAGACCTTTCAACTGCAGCATCCCTAAGTACTTGTAACTTTCTCCATCAGCTAGCTCTTCAATGATCTGGTTTTCGTTTATAGGGTATCCATTATTATTTTATTGTTATTATTATTATTATTATTATTATTATTATTATTATTATTATTATTATTATTATTATTATTATTATTATTATTATTATTATTATTATTATTATTATTATTATTATTATTATTATTATTATTATTATTATTATTATTATTATTATTATTATTATTATTATTATTATTATTATTATTATTATTATTATTATTATTATTATTATTATTATTATTATTATTATTATTATTATTATTATTATTATTATTATTATTATTATTATTATTATTATTATTATTATTATTATTATTATTATTATTATTATTATTATTATTATTATTATTATTATTATTATTATTATTATTATTATTATTATTATTATTATTATTATTATTATTATTATTATTATTATTATTATTATTATTATTATTATTATTATTATTATTATTATTATTATTATTATTATTATTATTATTATTATTATTATTATTATTATTATTATTATTATTATTATTATTATTATTATTATTATTATTATTATTATTATTATTATTATTATTATTATTATTATTATTATTATTATTATTATTATTATTATTATTATTATTATTATTATTATTATTATTATTATTATTATTATTATTATTATTATTATTATTATTATTATTATTATTATTATTATTATTATTATTATTATTATTATTATTATTATTATTATTATTATTATTATTATTATTATTATTATTATTATTATTATTATTATTATTATTATTATTATTATTATTATTATTATTATTATTATTATTATTATTATTATTATTATTATTATTATTATTATTATTATTATTATTATTATTATTATTATTATTATTATTATTATTATTATTATTATTATTATTATTATTATTATTATTATTATTATTATTATTATTATTATTATTATTATTATTATTATTATTATTATTATTATTATTATTATTATTATTATTATTATTATTATTATTATTATTATTATTATTATTATTATTATTATTATTATTATTATTATTATTATTATTATTATTATTATTATTATTATTATTATTATTATTATTATTATTATTATTATTATTATTATTATTATTATTATTATTATTATTATTATTATTATTATTATTATTATTATTATTATTATTATTATTATTATTATTATTATTATTATTATTATTATTATTATTATTATTATTATTATTATTATTATTATTATTATTATTATTATTATTATTATTATTATTATTATTATTATTATTATTATTATTATTATTATTATTTCCCAAGCCTCTTTCCCCCCCAGATACCGCACGAGCTGGGGTCCATTTTCACCGAGCACGACGGCAGTTGCGACTGCAAGTCGTATCGGTACTGACATTTATTTATTTATTAATTAATTATTGCACTACGGTTGCTGCAGGAATTTACGTACAATCCTACATGTACTTAAGATAACTGCTTTAGAGATTTGGGGTAGTAGATGTTCGCACTTTATGTTCTTTAACTCCTCAAATGCAGTTTTTGTAATAATTCCGGTGCTGGATATGACAATTGGGACCACGCGTATTGATGTTAGTCTTTCCCGTTGTTAGATTTCATGAGCAAGTTCAACATATTTTGCAATTTTTTCGGCAGAGGTTCGAATTATGTTATCCGTTAATGGAACTGCTACCTCTATTAGATATCCCTTTCTTTTCGCTTTGTCTATATATACGATGTCATATCTATTAGCCATTATTGTATGGTCAGTTGTCATCGGCCTATCCCAATACAGCTTGTAGCCGGAGTTTAGCAAAACATCATTGGGTTTATATTTGTAGTGTGGTTGCTTCGATTCCATCAGTCTGGACCTTAATGCTAATTCCTGGTGAACAATCTTAGCTACGTTGTTGTGCCTATGCAGATAATCGCTATTTGCTAGTGATGTGCAGCCATTTATAATATGCTCAATGGATTCTGGGCTGTGTCTACATCGGCGACAAGCGTTTTCTATATTCTCATGTAGAATAGCACGCCGGTATTGGCGTGTCGCAATGATATCGTCTTGAATTGCCATGGCAAACCCTTCCGTTTCAGGAAACAACTGGCCATTGTTCAGTGATAGCACTAGCAGAGCGGATGCTATTGCTCGGGTGGAACTCTAAGTTGCCTAACTTAAGCGGGGTAAAATTATTGTCTAGCTGCATATAGACTTGGTATCTATGATTACTCTCTCTGCTGTCTATGAAAAATTGCTTGAGCTTGTCAACTTGAATATAGTGTTGGCTGCATATATCGGATATACCCTGACCTCCCTCGTTCCTCGGTAGATAGGTTCGTTCTACTGCAGCTCTAGGATGATGATAGTAATATGTACACATCAAAGACCTGAGACTTCTTTCAATTTCTTCAAGATCTGTCTGACTCCACTTTACAAGTCCAAACGAGTATATAAGGACAGGCACAGCATACATATTAATTGCTTTCGTAAGATTTCCGCTGTTTAGCTTGGTCCTGCATAGCCTTTTTACTCTTTGACAAAAGCGGGTTCTAATGTCGCTTTTCATCTTGGTGTGTTGAATACCCCGCATTTCATTGAGACCTAGATACTTATAGCAATCTTCGTCGCCTATGATCTCTATCAAACCATCACTGAATGAAAATCCTCCTTCCGTCCGCACCACTTTTCCTCTAACCAATTCCACTGCTTTGCATTTATCGAATCCAAAATTCATGTGCACGTCATTGCTGAAAATTCTGACAATATTGAGTAGACTAGCCAGATGTTGCCTGGATCTTGCGAATAACTTTAGGTCATCCATATATAGCAAGTGAGTTATGCTAACTTCTGGGTTCCCAGTTTCGAGGCAATACCCATCCGATGACTGATTTAGGATTCTACTGAGTGGTGCTAAACATAGGCAACATAGGCAGAACCAAAGAGGACTGAACGAGTCACCCTGAAATATCCCTGTCTCGATGTTGATTATTATTATTATTATTATTATTATTATTATTATTATTATTATTATTATTATTATTATTATTATTATTATTATTATTATTATTATTATTATTATTATTATTATTATTATTATTATTATTATTATTATTATTATTATTATTATTATTATTATTATTATTATTATTATTATTAATTATTATTATTATTATTATTATTATTATTATTATTATTATTATTATTATTATTATTATTATTATTATTATTATTATTATTATTATTATTATTATTATTATTATTATTATTATTATTATTATTATTATTATTATTATTATTATTATTATTATTATTATTATTATTATTATTATTATTATTATTATTATTATTATTATTATTATTATTATTATTATTATTATTATTATTATTATTATTATTATTATTATTATTATTATTATTATTATTATTATTATTATTATTATTATTATTATTATTATTATTATTATTATTATTATTATTATTATTATTATTATTATTATTATTATTATTATTATTATTATTATTATTATTATTATTATTATTATTATTATTATTATTATTATTATTATTATTATTATTATTATTATTATTATTATTATTATTATTATTATTATTATTATTATTATTATTATTATTATTATTATTATTATTATTATTATTATTATTATTATTATTATTATTATTATTATTATTATTATTATTATTATTATTATTATTATTATTATTATTATTATTATTATTATTATTATTATTTCCCACGCCTCTTTCCCCCCCAGATACCGCACGAGCTGGGGTCCATTTTCACCGAGCACGACGGCAGTTGCGACTGCAAGTCGTATCGGTACTGACATTTATTTATTTATTAATTAATTATTGCACTACGGTTGCTGCAGGAATTTACGTACAATCCTACATGTACTTAAGATAACTGCTTTAGAGATTTGGGGTAGTAGATGTTCGCACTTTATGTTCTTTAACTCCTCAAATGCAGTTTTTGTAATAATTCCGGTGCTGGATATGACAATTGGGACCACGCGTATTGATGTTAGTCTTTCCCGTTGTTAGATTTCATGAGCAAGTTCAACATATTTTGCAATTTTTTCGGCAGAGGTTCGAATTATGTTATCCGTTAATGGAACTGCTACCTCTATTAGATATCCCTTTCTTTTCGCTTTGTCTATATATACGATGTCATATCTATTAGCCATTATTGTATGGTCAGTTGTCATCGGCCTATCCCAATACAGCTTGTAGCCGGAGTTTAGCAAAACATCATTGGGTTTATATTTGTAGTGTGGTTGCTTCGATTCCATCAGTCTGGACCTTAATGCTAATTCCTGGTGAACAATCTTAGCTACGTTGTTGTGCCTATGCAGATAATCGCTATTTGCTAGTGATGTGCAGCCATTTATAATATGCTCAATGGATTCTGGGCTGTGTCTACATCGGCGACAAGCGTTTTCTATATTCTCATGTAGAATAGCACGCCGGTATTGGCGTGTCGCAATGATACCGTCTTGAATTGCCATGGCAAACCCTTCCGTTTCAGGAAACAACTGGCCATTGTTCAGTGATAGCACTAGCAGAGCGGATGCTATTGCTCGGGTGGAACTCTAAGTTGCCTAACTTAAGCGGGGTAAAATTATTGTCTAGCTGCATATAGACTTGGTATCTATGATTACTCTCTCTGCTGTCTATGAAAAATTGCTTGAGCTTGTCAACTTGAATATAGTGTTGGCTGCATATATCGGATATACCCTGACCTCCCTCGTTCCTCGGTAGATAGGTTCGTTCTACTGCAGCTCTAGGATGATGATAGTAATATGTACACATCAAAGACCTGAGACTTCTTTCAATTTCTTCAAGATCTGTCTGACTCCACTTTACAAGTCCAAACGAGTATATAAGGACAGGCACAGCATACATATTAATTGCTTTCGTAAGATTTCCGCTGTTTAGCTTGGTCCTGCATAGCCTTTTTACTCTTTGACAAAAGCGGGTTCTAATGTCGCTTTTCATCTTGGTGTGTTGAATACCCCGCATTTCATTGAGACCTAGATACTTATAGCAATCTTCGTCGCCTATGATCTCTATCAAACCATCACTGAATGAAAATCCTCCTTCCGTCCGCACCACTTTTCCTCTAACCAATTCCACTGCTTTGCATTTATCGAATCCAAAATTCATGTGCACGTCATTGCTGAACCTTCTGACAATATTGAGTAGACTAGCCAGATGTTGCCTGGATCTTGCGAATAACTTTAGGTCATCCATATATAGCAAGTGAGTTATGCTAACTTCTGGGTTCCCAGTTTCGAGGCAATACCCATCCGATGACTGATTTAGGATTCTACTGAGTGGTGCTAAACATAGGCAGAACCAAAGAGGACTGAACGAGTCACCCTGAAATATCCCTGTCTCGATGTTGATTATTATTATTATTATTATTATTATTATTATTATTATTATTATTATTATTATTATTATTATTATTATTATTATTATTATTATTATTATTATTATTATTATTATTATTATTATTATTATTATTATTATTATTATTATTATTATTATTATTATTATTATTATTATTATTATTATTATTATTATTATTATTATTATTATTATTATTATTATTATTATTATTATTATTATTATTATTATTATTATTATTATTATTATTATTATTATTATTATTATTATTATTATTATTATTATTATTATTATTATTATTATTATTATTATTATTATTATTATTATTATTATTATTATTATTATTATTATTATTATTATTATTATTATTATTATTATTATTATTATTATTATTATTATTATTATTATTATTATTATTATTATTATTATTATTATTATTATTATTATTATTATTATTATTATTATTATTATTATTATTATTATTATTATTATTATTATTATTATTATTATTATTATTATTATTATTATTATTATTATTATTATTATTATTATTATTATTATTATTATTATTATTATTATTATTATTATTATTATTATTATTATTATTATTATTATTATTATTATTATTATTATTATTATTATTATTATTATTATTATTATTATTATTATTATTATTATTATTATTATTATTATTATTATTATTATTATTATTATTATTATTATTATTATTATTATTATTATTATTATTATTATTATTATTATTATTATTATTATTATTATTATTATTATTATTATTATTATTATTATTATTATTATTATTATTATTATTATTATTATTATTATTATTATTATTATTATTATTATTATTATTATTATTATTATTATTATTATTATTATTATTATTATTATTATTATTATTATTATTATTATTATTATTATTATTATTATTATTATTATTATTATTATTATTATTATTATTATTATTATTATTATTATTATTATTATTATTATTATTATTATTATTATTATTATTATTATTATTATTATTATTATTATTATTATTATTATTATTATTATTATTATTATTATTATTATTATTATTATTATTATTATTATTATTATTATTATTATTATTATTATTATTATTATTATTATTATTATTATTATTATTATTATTATTATTATTATTATTATTATTATTATTATTATTATTATTATTATTATTATTATTATTATTATTATTATTATTATTATTATTATTATTATTATTATTATTATTATTATTATTATTATTATTATTATTATTATTATTATTATTATTATTATTATTATTATTATTATTATTATTATTATTATTATTATTATTATTATTATTATTATTATTATTATTATTATTATTATTATTATTATTATTATTATTATTATTATTATTATTATTATTATTATTATTATTATTATTATTATTATTATTATTATTATTATTATTATTATTATTATGTCTAGATGGCATTCCAGCGGAGGTTCTGAAGGAGATAGCTGAAAAACGTCCCCATTTTTTACTCAGGATGTACAACTCATGCCTCAGTGGGGGAGTCTTCCCAGAAACTTGGAAGAGGCAGCGCCTGGTTCTTATAAGCAAAGGAAAAGGAAAC
>OZ014530.1:140380178-140415178 GCA_963966105.1 Volucella zonaria | reverse complement strand
ACTCAGTATGTACAACTCATGCCTCAGTGGGGGAGTCTTCCCAGAAACTTGGAAGAGGCAGCGCCTGGTTCTTATAAGCAAAGGAAAAGGAAACCCGGAAAGCCCATCAGCATACCGACCGCTCTGCATGCTCGACACAGCGGGGAAGTTACTGGAAAGATTGATTAAGCCTCGTCTAAACTCCGCCATAGAGGCATCCGGAGGACTAAGCCCAAAGCAGCATGGTTTTAGACCAGGTAAATCTACGGCTGGCGCTATAGAAGAAGTAATCAGAGCAGCACAAGCAACGCAACGAGGTAACCACCACTCTAGACCTTTTGTTCTTCTTGCGACCCTAGATGTCAAAAATGCCTTTAATAGCCTCAGATGGAAGGATATAGTCGAAGCTCTGGAACGCAGGCCCCAAATGCCTACGTACCTGAAGAAAGTAATAAATAGCTACCTGAGCAACCGGGTACTGGAATATAAGACTAAATCGGGGACAAGAACAAGACAAATCACGGCAGGAGCAGCGCAGGGATCTATATTGGGCCCTGATCTGTGGAATATAACCTATGACGAGATATTACACATAGAGATGCCAGACGATGTCTTCCTAGTAGGATACGCAGATGATATAGCCGCAGTCATCACAGCACGAACCACGGAAGCAGTGCAACGCAAACTCACCCAAGTAATGCTAAGAACTCAAGCATGGCTAAACTCACATGGACTACATCTTGCAACACAGAAAACCGAGCTATTACTCTTTACACGAAGACAGACGCCCACAGAACTGGAGATGCGAATAAATGAAGAAGCAATAATGACGCAAAAATCCATAAATCCATCAGGCTAGACAGCAAAATTACATTCGGGACGCAACTGCAATACGCAGCGATGAAAGCGGGAAAAGCCACAGCCTACCTCAGCAGACTAATGGCAAATGTCGGGGGCCCGATGGCCAGCAAAAGAAAATTATTGATGGCAACAAACAACGCTATCCTCATTTACGGAAGCGAAGTGTGGGCAGAAACTTTAAATGTCGAAAAACGAAGAAAGCAGCTTCTAGCTTCTATGCTTCGGCATATCGCACTGTATCTGACGCAGCAATACGGGTAATAGCGGGAGTGGTACCAATTGACCTTCTTGCTAAAGAACGGCACAAAATATGGCAAATGAGGACAAACGGCGGATACACGGCGCTAGCAGCAGCAGCGATAAGGCGACAAACCATATGTACATGGCAAGATACATGGACAAATGATGACCGTGGCAGATGGACGGCCCGAATGATACCGGTGTTAGAACCTTGGCTTAATCGGCGTGCAGGCGAAACAAACTACTATTTGACGCAAATGCTCTCAGGACATGGCTACTTCCGAAGATACCTTCATCGCATACATAAATGCGCGCAACCAAGCTGCTTATATGGAGATGCCGAAAGTGATGATGCGGAACACACTTTCTTCTATTGCAGAAAATGGAGTCCTATGCGGGAAGAAATAGAGCTACACATGGGACAAATTACCCCCGAAAATATAATACGGAAGATGAGCTCAAGCGAAGAAAACTGGCAAATAATCCAAAAATATGTTGAAAAAATTCTTAAGTCCAAACAAAGAGACCTCGAAGCCGCAAGGTAATGCCTCAAATAGCAAAGATAGCAAAGAGAGAATAACCCAAGCGTGGCCTGGACGCAGGCATTTCACGTAGATGTCAAAGGGTGCGACACGAAGGACCCCACCCTGAAGTAATGGCAAAAGTTTCGGTACCAGGGTGGAAAGACGTCCGCGAAGGAGGGGGAAGTTTTTTAGTGTTTTTGTTTTTTTTCCACATACCATTACTGTGATGACAGTTTTGATGATGCACGAAGCATTTTTGACCTCCTCACACGCAAACAAAAAAAAAAAAAAAATTATTATTATTATTATTATTATTATTATTATTATTATTATTATTATTATTATTATTATTATTATTATTATTATTATTATTATTATTATTATTATTATTATTATTATTATTATTATTATTATTATTATTATTATTATTATTATTATTATTATTATTATTATTATTATTATTATTATTATTATTATTATTATTATTATTATTATTATTATTATTATTATTATTATTATTATTATTATTATTATTATTATTATTATTATTATTATTATTATTATTATTATTATTATTATTATAATTATTATTATTATTATTATTATTATTATTATTATTATTATTATTATTATTATTATTATTATTATTATTATTATTATTATTATTATTATTATTATTATTATTATTATTATTATTACTATTATTATTACTATTATTATTATTATTATTATTATTATTATTATTATTATTATTATTATTATTATTATTATTATTATTATTATTATTATTATTATTATTATTATTATTATTATTATTATTATTATTATTATTATTATTATTATTATTATTATTATTATTATTATTATTATTATTATTATTATTATTATTATTATTATTATTATTATTATTATTATTATTATTATTATTATTATTATTATTATTATTATTATTATTATTATTATTATTATTATTATTATTATTATTATTATTATTATTATTATTATTATTATTATTATTATTATTATTATTATTATTATTATTATTATTATTATTATTATTATTATTATTATTATTATTATTATTATTATTATTATTGTTATTATTATTATTATTATTATTATTATTATTATTATTATTATTATTATTATTATTATTATTATTATTATTGTTATTATTATTATTATTATTATTATTATTATTATTATTATTATTATTATTATTATTATTATTATTATTATTATTATTATTATTATTATTATTATTATTATTATTATTATTATTATTATTATTATTATTATTATTATTATTATTATTATTATTATTATTATTATTATTATTATTATCATCCCAGATAACATCGTCGAAAAGATGTCCGCAAGTACACGGAATTGGGATAGAGTGGGTGAATACACTAAAAAATATTAAAAGCCAAGAAAAGAGAGACAGACCTACACGCGTCTCGACAATAATGAAGATAGCCTAACCGGCAAAAGCGCTAAACCCGCAAAAGCGAACAACACAAAATGAAAAATCCGGTCCCCAAGAGGGGGAAAAAAACGACACCACTCCGAAGCAATACGAAAGTAGTTGCCAGAGTGGATGGTGTCAAGATAAAAGGGGTTAAGGTGGTTGTTCGTGGGTGTGAGTCGCACAGTACTTGAAGTATAGCGGGACCACTTCTCGTCGTTATTAGCTTTTCCACCATCCACTAGGCCAAAAAAAATAAAAATTTATTATTATTATTATTATTATTATTATTATTATTATTATTATTATTATTATTATTATTATTATTATTATTATTATTATTATTATTATTATTATTATTATTATTATTATTATTATTATTATTATTATTATTATTATTATTATTATTATTATTATTATTATTATTATTATTATTATTATTATTATTATTGTTATTATTATAATTATTATTATTATTACGAGGTCTTTAAGAAAGAACGGATAAAGGTAGGATGGGTAAATTGTAGGATAAGGCTCTTAAAAGAGGTGAAGAAATGCTACCGATGTTTTGGATTCGGTCACTTGCAGTGGGAATGTAAAGGGCCAAACAGAAAAGGAGATGGGCTTTGCATACGATGCGGAAAACCTGGGCACCAACTCAAAGAATGCCAAAATACACCAAGCTGCTGCCTGTGCGTGGGAAAACGACACAACCACACAGAACATATCCCTGGCTCCAAGATGTGCTCGTCATACAGAGAACACATAGTGAAATGAAGATCCTGCAGGGCAATTTGCATAGAAGCAGGACGGCCGACTTGCTCCTGCCGCAGGTTATGCTGGAACATGAGACCGACATGGCAATAATAAGCGAACAGTACGCCAAACCAAGTAGCGGAATATGGCTCGAAGACACATCGGCGACTGCAGCAATATGGCTAACGGAAAAATGCAACTTCCAAAAATTGAACAACGGTGCAGGAAACGGATTCGTCTGGGCAAGTAGCAAACAATTCACCATAATGAGCTATTATCTCTCACCGAGCGACGTTATTTCCGACTTTCAAGCAAAGATGGACGCCATAGAGGACTGTGCGCTTCACAGAAACCGGCATCTGATCATAGCCGGAGATTTTAACGCTAGCGCCATTGAATGGGGTATGCAGACGACGAACTCGAGAGGACGAAGAGTTTTAGACATGGCAGCCAGGCTAGGCCTTATCGTGGCTAACTCAGGAACTGCAACTACCTTCAGAAGACCAGGGTACGCCGACACTACTCCTGACATAACGCTTGTATCGGAGACCTATGCGAGCCACAGCAATGGACAGTACTCGAAGACTATACTGTCAGCGACCACCAGTACATGACTTACCTCGTCGGAGTAGCAAACAAAACAAGAGCTAGAGAAATCAAGGGAACGCGAAAGTGGAATGCCTCGAAGCTAAACTCCGAAATATTCCTCACACAGATGGACGCTAACCTGTCGGAATACCACGCAAACAGCTCGGCTAGAGTCAAAGTGGAAAAGACTCTCAAAAGCATCAAGACAGCATGTAAAGCAGCTATGCCGCGCATAAAACACACTCATCCGAAGACAGCTGCCTACTGGTGGACAGATGAAATACGCGCTTTAAGACAGACTTGCCTTCACAAAAGACGGAAATACTCAAGGGCCAGAGTATTGCCAGTAGTATTGCAACAGAAGAGCAGGGAGAGTATAAAAAGTCAAAACAGGAACTAAAACTCGCCATTATAAAAAGCAAGAAAGAAAAATGGGAAGAACTCCGGCGCGATATAAACCAAAATCCATTGGGCCTAGCATACAAAATTGTGATGAGAAAACTCGGCGTGAAAAATGCAGTTCCGGAGCTTAGAGCACACGCTCTTCCCGAACCACGCAATAAAAACCGATCAAACAAGGAGTGCACCATAGGGCCCGACGCCACTGTTCACGCAGGAAGAATTGAGCGCAGCAGCCGGCACGCTAAAATGCAATAAGGCACCAGGCCCAGACGGAATCCCATCAGAGGTACTCAAACTAATAGCAGCTGGGCGCCCACAAGTTCTACTGAACATGTACAATGCATGCCTGGCAGAGGGGGTGATTCCAGAAGTTTGGAAAAGACAAAGGCTAGTCTTAATCAGCAAAGGCAAGGGAGAGCCAGAGCCACCATCGGCATACAGACCTCTATGTATGCTCGACACAGCAGGGAAACTGCTGGAAAAAATGCTAAAGCCACGCATTACAGCTGCAGTAAAGAACGCTGGAGACCTTTCGGAAAGGCAGCACGGTTTTAGGCCAGGTAGATCCACTGTTGGAGCCATCGAAGATATCATAAGAAGTGTAGAATTATCGCGACGGCTAAAAAACTTCTCGAGGCCTATAGTACTCCTCGCCACAATCGATGTCAAAAACGCTTTTAACAGTGCAAAATGGGAAAATATGATCGAAGCCCTCGAAACACGCTTTAAAGCGCCTGCCTACCTAATGAATATGGTACGCAGCTACCTGAAAGACCGGGAGCTAATCTCTGATACAAACGAAGGCCAACAGAAGAAGAAAATCACCTCTGGAGCAGCAGCCCTGATTTGTGGAATGTAAGCTACGATGGTATCTTAAACATCAGTATGCCTGAAGACTGCTATTTAGTAGGGTACGCTGACGATATTGCTGCTGTCATCAGCGCACGCGACATGGACACGGTGAGGCGAAAACTTACGCAAGTGATGCTGAGGACACAAACGTGGCTTGACTTGCACGGACTTAGTCTGGCCGCGGAGAAAACGGAACTCATCTTCCTCACTAGAAAACACATACCGCTGGAAGTAGATATGCAGGTGCATTCAGAAACCATTCGCACGAAGAAAGTGATAAAATATTTAGGTATTAGGATTGACAACAAGTTGACCTACTGGTCGCAAATTAAACACGCCATTGAGAAATCAGCCAAGATAACGGCATCGTTATCGAGACTAATGGCAAACATCGGAGGGCCTCTATCCAGCAGAAGGAAGCTGTTAATGGACACAACACAGTCAATCTTACTATATGGGAGCGAAGTGTGGGCGCCAACCCTGAGGATGGAAAACAGGCGCACAGCTCTAGCCAATGTACAGAGGATTGCAGTCCTAAGGGTGGCGTCAGCATACCGCACAGTATCGGAGGCAGCGATTCTGGTGATAAGTGGAACTATGCCAATAGATCTACTAGCAGATGAAAGAAGGAAGCTGTGGTTACAGAAAAATGATGCATCGAACACCCACACCCGGCAGGAAACTAAAACACAAACAATTCAGCGATGGCAGGACCGCTGGTCCACAGAATCCAAAGGTAGATGGACGGCAAAGCTAATCCCAGATCTAAAAATTAGGTACAACAGACGCTTTGGCGAGATAAACTATTATATAACGCAGATGCTCTCTGGACACGGGTACTTTCGTAAATACCTCTTCAATATGGGGAGGGCCGAATGCCCCAAATGTATCTACTGCGACGAGCCCACAAACGATGCGAACCACATCTTCTTCTGGTGTAGAAGATGGCAAGAAGCACGGAGCCACATAGAAGAAAGACTGGGCCAACTCTCAGCGGAAAACATCGTCGAGAAAATGTTAAGCACCGAAGAAAATTGGCAGTGCATTGCTTCGTTCGTAGAATATGTACTACGATGGAAAAAGCGGGACCTGGACGCAGGAGAAACGTTGGACGCGCAATAATTGCGAAAAGGAACGCCACCCCGAAGAAATGTGACACTCGACGGTCCCGGGGAGGGAGACGGTTCCACAAAGGAGGGGATGTTTTTAGTGCATGAGAGCGGTACATACCATCGATGTGACGACATCGCGTTGATGATGCAGTTTATGCATTTTTTACCCCTTCGCCCGCATAAACAAAACAAAAAATTATTATTACTATTATTATTATTATCCATTCTCCTGTATGGGTGCGAAATAAATAAAATAGAAAAGAAATGGCCGAAGTCCAAAGACGCGGTGCCCTACGCATCGCGAGCTCATATAGAACTGTACCAGAAGCAGCTATATTGGTAGTCGCGGGAACAACCCCCATCGATCTCTTCGCAACAGAGAGAAAATGCGATAGGAAATCCGAAATTGGAACGGAAGCAGCTGTTCTTGAGGCGAAAGAACATACGAAACAACAATGGTAGAAGAGTTGGAACTCAGAACGGAGTTGTCGTTGGACTGCTACACTAATCAAAAGCGCTGACAAATGAGCAGAACGAAAATATGGCGAAATAAACTACTCACCCACTTTCCAACCGGACATGGTTACTTCAGTAGCTATCTAAAGAAGATCGGGTAAGCTAGAAGCGCTTTTTGCCAGTACGGAGACTCTGAAAACGATGACGCGAAACACACGTTTTTCGAGTGCACCAGATGATTAACAGAATGAAGTGAGCTGGAACAACTGCTCGGCTCTATCACTTCAGCCAACATCGTCGAAAAGAGTACACGGAACTGGGATAGAGTGTGTGAATACACCGAAAAAATATTAAAAACCAAAACAAGAGAGACAGACCTAGACGCGTCTCGACAATAATGAACATAGCATAACCGGTAAGAGAGCTAAACCCGCAAAAGAGAACAACACAAAATGAAGAAGCCGGTCCCCAGGAGGGGAAAGAAAACGACACCACTCTGAAGCAATACGAAATTGGTTTCCAGAGTGGATGGTGTCAAGTTGAAAGGGGTTAAGGAGATTGTTCGTAGGCTACTTCTCGTCGGTATTAGCTTTTCCACTATCCACATGGTCAAAAAAAAATATAAAAAAATATTATTATAATTATTATTATTATTATTATTATTATTATTATTATTATTATTATTATTATTATTATTATTATTATTATTATTATTATTATTATTATTATTATCGTTATGTATTTCTCCGTATTGGGTATTTTTATACAACATATTTTGGGGGCCTTAGCCTAATACAAAATATATCAAATATAATTACACTGTGTATCTATTGAATTTGCTGCTAAACGATGTTCATAAAGTTCCGGGTTATGTGACAGGTATCGATGATTACAGATTTCTGCATAGCGTCGATAGTGCTCCTTCTCAGGCCTAGAAGTTTTATGTCCTCTTGTAAGTCCATATGTACTAATCCTTCCGCACTGATAATTATTGGGATTATCTTCACTTCTTTGAGATTCCAATTGCGCTTAGTCTCCACAGCGAGTTCGGAATATCTGCTACGTTTCTCGCTGTATGTTCGGCTCATGTTTCTTGAAGCTGGAATCGCAACATCAATGAAGATACCCTTGCGCTCTTCTTTGTCAATGACAGTTATATCAGGACGATTATGAAGCCTGGTGTGTTCCGAGTGAATGGTGCGATCATAGTAGATCTTGATGGTACGATTTTCAACTACAGGGAAAGGTTTATAATTATAATAGGGTGCTTTGTCATGTGGTATTTTATATTTCTCGAGAAGGTTTTTATGTAGTATTTTGGCTACGTTGTTATGCCTTCGAGTGTACTCTGACTGCGCCAATGTTGTGCACCCCGATATAATGTGGTCTATAGTCTCCGCATGGTTTCTGCATCTCCGGCATGTGTCTTCTCCAATGGACGGATCTTTCATTACATGCTTTCTATAGTTCTTAGTCGGGATAACGCGATCTTGAATAGCAATCATAAACGCTTCGGTCTCAGCATACATTTCACCATTTAACAGCCATTTGTTTGACATTAGTTTGTCAACATTTTCGCCATTAATGTCTCTGAAATACTGACCATGTATAGGTTTAATTGCCCATTTTCGGTCCCTTATAAGCTTATCCTCTGCTTGTCTCTCAAAATTTCCGTCCAGGTTTAAAGGTGTCAAGTTTTTATCTGCTTCTACTATTGTCTGTATTAGGCCAGATCTTTCGCTCTTAAGGTGGAAATAGTGTCGGAGTGTTTGTATCTGGTTGTCATGCAGTACTTGAAGATCTATTAGACCTCTCCCACCTTCTTTTCTCGATGTTACCATTCTCTCGCAGCATGATTTAGGGTGGTGAAACTTATAACATGTGAGCATTGTTCTGATCTTTCGCTGCAATGCTTGTAGTTCGGTTGTTGTCCATTTGATTATCCCGAAGCTATAGGTAAGTATTGGGATCGCATACGTATTCACAGCCTTAATTAGGTGTTTGCCACTAAGATTCGTTTTAGCGATTTTGTGGATACGGGATTTGAACTCTCTGGTCAAAATGGTCTTGGCTATTTTCTTGTCAATGCGTCTGTTTTGCATCATGCCTAGGTATTTGTAAACTTCATGCTCCTCCATTTCTTTAATATTAGATATGTTAGACTCCTCATCACTCTTTGCCATTTTGCCTCTAATTATCTGTATTGTCTTGCACTTGTCTAATCCAAATTTCATATTAATGTCATTACTGAACATGGAGGCTATTTCTATTAGTTGATGAAGGTGTTGTTTTGTCGAAGCATAGATTTTAAGATCGTCCATGTACATCAAGTGACTTAAAGTAGCTTGGTTGGAGTTACTTTTTATTTTATATCCATATTTGGTGCTTTTTAGGAGATTGCTTAGCGGGTTAAGAGCAATGCAGAACCATAGTGGTGATAGGCAGTCGCCTTGGAAAATTCCGTTCTTAATCATTATCTCTGCTGTTTTGATTGATCCTGTTTTTGAAAATATTTCGATGTTAGTTCGCCAATGCGTCATGTTGTCTTTCAGGAAGTCAATTATCTTTTGGTTTATTTTATATATTTTCAGCACCTCAATTAACCAGCTGTGTGGAACACTGTCGAATGCTTTCTGGTAATCTATAAAACATGCGTGCAAGTTTCTAGCTTGTTTAACTGTTTGTTCCAGTATTAGTTGATCTATAGTCAGTTGTTCTTTGCATCCTTTCGCGTATTTACTGCACCCTTTCTGTTCCTCACATAAAATGTTGTTTTGTGTTAGATGGTTGTATATAAGGAGGTTCAGGCAAGCAGTCATAATTTTATAGATCGTTGGCAAGCATGTTATTGGGCGTCCGTTTGCCGGGTTAGCATTGAATCCATTGCTTTTCGGTAGCAAGTACGTTATTCCATTGGTGAATTCAGCTGGAAACTTTTTTGGGTCTCGTATGCACTCGTTAAGCAGTTCCGCAAGTTTTTCGTGTGTGCCAGGTAATCGTTTAAACCAGAAGTTCTGTATCTTATCCAGTCCTGGTGATTTCCAATTATGTGTTTTTGCAATGATCGCTTTGACTTGATCAGGTGTTACGTGATTCAGTGACATTTCTTCGAGGTTCTGGTATCTTCTTCTTTCTTCTTTTATCCACTGAGCGTGCGTGTTGTGGGTCGCTTGGGTAGACCATATTGATGACCAGTATCTCTCAGTGTCGCTCTTATTGGGTAGTGTATCTACTTCCCTATCTATTTTCTCTCTAATGTTTCGATAAAAACTCTTCTCGCTGGTTCTGAAGGTTGCGTTGTTTGTATGCCTTTGATTTGATAATTTATATTTACGTTGTTTCGTTATTTGTATAGATAGCTTTTGTCTAATTGTGTCTCTAGTCAAGGTAGCATTCATGTTATTTAGTTCATATCTTGAGTGTTTGTTGTGGGTTTTACAGATCTTCTGCACTTTGTTCTTGAGTCGTCTTGAACGAATACCATTTATGTAGTTGTTAAGTCTTTCTAGATCCTTTCTTAGGTTTTGGATTTTTATTTCAATCCTTTGTAAGGTATTGTTTTGGTTGAGTGCCTTGGTTTTTCTCTTTGTGTATCCAATCTTGTAACCCATTTTTATAGAGATGGTAACGGCTGAGCTATAGATGAGTGTATGCAGCTCCTTCAAGTCGTTAATCTGAGAGATTCGTCTTGATATTATTTCATCGTTAACAAATTTTATAACAAAACTTAGTCTTCGACTGGAGTTGATTTTAGGTATGGAGGGTCTTATTCGAGGGTCGATGTCTTTATAAATATGGTACTGCTGCTCAAAGATGTGTCTAATATCGCTATTTATATCTTGAGTTATTGGTGTATTCTCTTGATCGTTTCGTAGGTTGGGATCTTCAGTATGTGTTATTTCAATAGGGGTATTGCTGTTTTCTTGAGTCTCGGTGTCATTACTATAAACGCTTGGTATTGTGAGCGTAGATTCTTTAATAGCGTTTCTCCTGTTTTCTGCTATAAGGTTATTTCTGTATATTGCCCTTATTTGATCGGACAACCGCTGCGCTGAAACGTTGAAATCTGGGTGTTGTGCTACAAAGATGGTATGTAGCTGAGTTCGATATCCGGTTAGATTTTTTTTTCCTGTTGGGTGATAGTGTAATATGTGCGCAATAGATCTTCGTTGATTTCTCTTGTCCATTCTCGGCGCTGTCTTATTCTTCCAGCCAGAGTGAAAGCTACATCAGACTGTGCATGCATTTCACTTGTTGACTGCATAATGGTACTATTTCTGTTTTCTTGTTGTGCCACTGGCGACTCATCTCCTTGCGGAGCCAAGCCCGCGCCGACAGCCGTGGTCTCTGCCGACGTTTGAGTGTATATCCCCACTCGATTTTGTGTGTTTTCGTTTTCCATTTCATTACATTGTTGTCGCATTTTTAACCTCCTGCCAGGTATAAGAAATAGGCCGCTCCATATCTGGAAAAACAGACGCCCACCATCATGATTTCTGGATACCAGCTTAGAATGATGGATTTGTTGCTGTTGTTTGGTCCGCGGGTGGTAATTTATTTTCCTCCTACTCGGTATATCTACCGAGCATTCCCCTATCCGCCACTTTGGGGACGCGCCCTCTAGGGATACAACACCCCCCGAGGGTTATTATTATTATTATTATTATTATTATTATTATTATTATTATTATTATTATTATTATTATTATTATTATTATTATTATTATTATTATTATTATTATTATTATTATTATTATTATTATTATTATTATTATTATTATTATTATTATTATTATTATTATTATTATTATTATTATTATTATTATTATTATTAATTATTATTATTATTATTATTATTATTATTATTATTATTATTATTATTATTATTATTATTATTATTATTATTATTATTATTATTATTATTATTATTATTATTATTATTATTATTATTATTATTATTATTATTATTATTATTATTATTATTATTATTATTATTATTATTATTATTATTATTATTATTATGATTATCATTATTATTATTATTATTATTATTATTATTATTATTATTATTATTATTATTATTATTATTATTACTATTATTATTATTACTATTATTATTATTATTATAATTACTATTACTATTATTATTATTATTATTATTATTATTATTATTATTATTATTATTATTATTATTATTATTATTATTATTATAATTATTATTATTTCTATTATTATTATTATTATTATTATTATTATTATTATTATTATTATTATTATTACTATTATTATTATTATTATTATTATTATTATTATTAGTATTATTATTATTATTATTATTATTATTATTATTATTATTATTAGTATTATTAGTATTATTATCTATTCTCCTGTATGAGTGCGAAATATATTCTGAAGCCCTTCGCCAGGAGAAAAACAGAAAAGAGATGGCCGAAGTCCAAGGACGCGGTGCTCTAAGAATCGCGAGCTCATATATAACTGTACCAGAGGCAACTATATTGGTAGTCGCGGGAACTACCCCCATCGATCTCCACGCAACAGAGAGAAAATACATATACGATAGGAAATCCGAAATTGGAACGGAAGCAGCTGTTCTCGAGGCGAAAAAACATACGAAACAACAATGGCAGGAGAGATAGAACTCAGAACGGAGGGGCAATTGGACGGCTACACTAATCAAAAGCGCTGACAAATGGGCACGACGAAGATACGGCGAAATAAATTTCTATATCATCTAGTTTCTAACTGGACATGGTTACTTCAGTAGCTATCTAAAGAAGATCGGGTAAGCTAGAAGCGCTTTTTGCCAGTACGGAGACTCTGAAAACGATGACGCGAAACATACGTTCTTCGAGTGCACCAGATGGCTAACAGAATGGAGTGAGCTGGAACAACTGCTCGGCTCTATCACTTCAGACAACATCGTCGAAAAGATGTCCGCGAGTACACGGAACTGGGATAGAGTGTGTGAATACACTGAAAAAATATTAAAAACCAAGACAAGAGTGACAGACCTAGACGGATCTCGAAAATAATGAAGATAGCATAACCGGTAAGAGAGCTAAACCCGCAAAAGAGAACAACACAAAATGAAGAAGCCGGTCCCCAGGAGGGGAAAGAAAACGACACCACTCTGAAGCAATACGAAATTGGTTTCCAGAGTGGATGGTGTCAAGTTGAAAGGGGTTAAGGAGATTGTTCGTAGGCTACTTCTCGTCGGTATTAGCTTTTCCACTATCCACATGGTCAAAAAAAAATATAAAAAAATATTATTATTATTATTATTATTATTATTATTATTATTATTATTATTATTATTATTATTATTATTATTATTATTATTATTATTATTATTATTATTATTATTATTATTATTATTATTATTATTATTATTATTATTATTATTATTATTATTATTATTATTATTATTATTATTATTATTATTATTATTATTATTATTATTATTATTATTATTATTATTATTATTATTATTATTATTATTATTATTATTATTATTATTATTATTATTATTATTATTATTATTATTATTATTATTATTATTATTATTATTATTATTATTATTATTATTATTATTATTATTATTATTATTATTATTATTATTATTATTATTATTATTATTATTATTATTATTATTATTATTATTATTATTATTATTATTATTATTATTATTATTATTATTATTATTATTATTATTATTATTATTATTATTATTATTATTATTATTATTATTATTATTATTATTATTGTTATTATTATTATTATTATTATTATTATTATTATTATTGTTATTATTATTATTATTATTATTATTATTATTATTATTATTATTATTATTATTATTATTACTATTATTATTATTATTATTATTATTATTAGTATTATTATTATTATTATTATTATTATTATTATTAGTATTATTAGTATTATTATCTATTCTCCTGTATGAGTGCGAAATATATTCTGAAGCCCTTCGCCAGGAGAAAAACAGAAAAGAGATGGCCGAAGTCCAAGGACGCGGTGCTCTAAGCATCGCGAGCTCATATATAACTGTACCAGAGGCAACTGTATTGGTAGTCGCGGGAACTACCCCCATCGATCTCCACGCAACAGAGAGAAAATACATATACGATAGGAAATCCGAAATTGGAACGGAAGCAGCTGTTCTCGAGGCGAAAAAACATACGAAACAACAATGGCAGGAGAGATAGAACTCAGAACGGAGGGGCAATTGGACGGCTACACTAATCAAAAGCGCTGACAAATGGGCACGACGAAGATACGGCGAAATAAATTTCTATGTCATCTAGTTTCTAACTGGACATGGTTACTTCAGTAGCTATCTAAAGAAGATCGGGTAAGCTAGAAGCGCTTTTTGCCAGTACGGAGACTCTGAAAACGATGACGCGAAACATACGCTCTTCGAGTGCACCAGATGGCTAACAGAATGGAGTGAGCTGGAACAACTGCTCGGCTCTATCACTTCAGACAACATCGTCGAAAAGATGTCCGCGAGTACACGGAACTCGGATATGTGTGAATACACTGAAAAAATATTAAAAACCAAGACAAGAGTGACAGACCTAGACGGATCTCGAAAATAATGAAGATAGCATAACCGGTAAGAGAGCTAAACCCGCAAAAGAGAACAACACAAAATGAAGAAGCCGGTCCCCAGGAGGGGAAAGAAAACGACACCACTCTGAAGCAATACGAAATTGGTTTCCAGAGTGGATGGTGTCAAGTTGAAAGGGGTTAAGGAGATTGTTCGTAGGCTACTTCTCGTCGGTATTAGCTTTTCCACTATCCACATGGTCAAAAAAAAATATAAAAAAATATTATTATAATTATTATTATTATTATTATTATTATTATTATTATTATTATTATTATTATTATTATTATTATTATTATTATTATTATTATTATTATTATTATTATTATTATTATTATTATTATTATTATTATTATTATTATTATTATTATTATTATTATTATTATTATTATTATTATTATTATTATTATTATTATTATTATTATTATTATTATTATTATTATTATTATTATTATTATTATTATTATTATTATTATTATTATTATTATTATTATTATTATTATTATTATTATTATTATTATTATTATTATTATTATTATTATTATTATTATTATTATTATTATTATTATTATTATTATTATTATTATTATTATTATTATTATTATTATTATTATTATTATTATTATTATTATTATTATTATTATTATTATTATTATTATTATTATTATTATTATTATTATTATTATTATTATTATTATTATTATTATTATTATTATTATTATTATTATTATTATTATTATTATTATTATTATTATTATTATTATTATTATTATTATTATTATTATTATTAGTATTATTAGTATTATTATCTATTCTCCTGTATGAGTGCGAAATATATTCTGAAGCCCTTCGCCAGGAGAAAAACAGAAAAGAGATGGCCGAAGTCCAAGGACGCGGTGCTCTAAGCATCGCGAGCTCATATATAACTGTACCAGAGGCAACTGTATTGGTAGTCGCGGGAACTACCCCCATCGATCTCCACGCAACAGAGAGAAAATACATATACGATAGGAAATCCGAAATTGGAACGGAAGCAGCTGTTCTCGAGGCGAAAAAACATACGAAACAACAATGGCAGGAGAGATAGAACTCAGAACGGAGGGGCAATTGGACGGCTACACTAATCAAAAGCGCTGACAAATGGGCACGACGAAGATACGGCGAAATAAATTTCTATGTCATCTAGTTTCTAACTGGACATGGTTACTTCAGTAGCTATCTAAAGAAGATCGGGTAAGCTAGAAGCGCTTTTTGCCAGTACGGAGACTCTGAAAACGATGACGCGAAACATACGTTCTTCGAGTGCACCAGATGGCTAACAGAATGGAGTGAGCTGGAACAACTGCTCGGCTCTATCACTTCAGACAACATCGTCGAAAAGATGTCCGCGAGTACACGGAACTCGGATAGAGTGTGTGAATACACTGAAAAAATATTAAAAACCAAGACAAGAGTGACAGACCTAGACGGATCTCGAAAATAATGAAGATAGCATAACCGGTAAGAGAGCTAAACCCGCAAAAGAGAACAACACAAAATGAAGAAGCCGGTCCCCAGGAGGGGAAAGAAAACGACACCACTCTGAAGCAATACGAAATTGGTTTCCAGAGTGGATGGTGTCAAGTTGAAAGGGGTTAAGGAGACTGTTCGTAGGCTACTTCTCGTCGGTATTAGCTTTTCCACTATGCACATGGTCAAAAAAAAATATAAAAAAATATTATTATAATTATTATTATTATTATTATTATTATTATTATTATTATTATTATTATTATTATTATTATTATTATTATTATTATTATTATTATTATTATTATTATTATTATTATTATTATTATTATTATTATTATTATTATTATTATTATTATTATTATTATTATTATTATTATTATTATTATTATTATTATTATTATTATTATTATTATTATTATTATTATTATTATTATTATTATTATTATTATTATTATTATTATTATTATTATTATTATTATTATTATTATTATTATTATTATTATTATTATTATTATTATTATTATTATTATTATTATTATTATTATTATTATTATTATTATTATTATTATTATTATTATTATTATTATTATTATTATTATTATTATTATTATTAATATTATTATTATTATTATTATTATTATTATTATTATTATTATTATTATTATTATTATTATTATTATTATTATTATTATTATTATTATTATTATTATTATTATTATTATTATTATTATTATTATTATTATTATTATTATTATTATTATTATTATTATTATTATTATTATTATTATTATTATTATTATTATTATTATTATTATTATTATTATTATTATTATTATTATTATTATTATTATTATTATTATTATTATTATTATTATTATTATTATTATTATTATTATTATTATTATTATGATTATCATTATTATTATTATTATTATTATTATTATTATTATTACTATTATTATTATTATTATTATTATTATTAGTATTATTATTATTATTATTATTATTATTATTAGTATTATTAGTATTATTATCTATTCTCCTGTATGAGTGCGAAATATATTCTGAAGCCCTTCGCCAGGAGAAAAACAGAAAAGAGATGGCCGAAGTCCAAGGATAATAATAATAATAATAATAATAATAATAATAATAATAATAATATATTATATATTATTATTATTATTATATATTATTATATATTATTATTATATATTATTATTATTATTATTATTATTATTATTATTATTGTTATTATTATTATTATTATTATTATTATTATTATTATTATTATTATTATTATGATTATCATTATTATTATTATTATTATTATTATTATTATTATTATTATTATTATTATTATTATTATTATTATTATTATTATTATTATTATTATTATTACTATTATTATTATTACTATTATTATTATTATTATAATTACTATTACTATTATTATTATTATTATTATTATTATTATTATTATTATTATTATTATTATTATTATTATTATTATTATTATTATTATTATTATAATTATTATTATTTCTATTATTATTATTATTATTATTATTATTATTATTATTATTACTATTATTATTATTATTATTATTATTATTATTATTAGTATTATTATTATTATTATTATTATTATTATTATTATTATTATTATTAGTATTATTAGTATTATTATCTATTCTCCTGTATGAGTGCGAAATATATTCTGAAGCCCTTCGCCAGGAGAAAAACAGAAAAGAGATGGCCGAAGTCCAAGGACGCGGTGCTCTAAGCATCGCGAGCTCATATATAACTGTACCAGAGGCAACTATATTGGTAGTCGCGGGAACTACCCCCATCGATCTCCACGCAACAGAGAGAAAATACATATACGATAGGAAATCCGAAATTGGAACGGAAGCAGCTGTTCTCGAGGCGAAAAAACATACGAAACAACAATGGCAGGAGAGATAGAACTCAGAACGGAGGGGCAATTGGACGGCTACACTAATCAAAAGCGCTGACAAATGGGCACGACGAAGATACGGCGAAATAAATTTCTATGTCATCTAGTTTCTAACTGGACATGGTTACTTCAGTAGCTATCTAAAGAAGATCGGGTAAGCTAGAAGCGCTTTTTGCCAGTACGGAGACTCTGAAAACGATGACGCGAAACATACGTTCTTCGAGTGCACCAGATGGCTAACAGAATGGAGTGAGCTGGAACAACTGCTCGGCTCTATCACTTCAGACAACATCGTCGAAAAGATGTCCGCGAGTACACGGAACTGGGATAGAGTGTGTGAATACACTGAAAAAATATTAAAAACCAAGACAAGAGTGACAGACCTAGACGGATCTCGAAAATAATGAAGATAGCATAACCGGTAAGAGAGCTAAACCCGCAAAAGAGAACAACACAAAATGAAGAAGCCGGTCCCCAGGAGGGGAAAGAAAACGACACCACTCTGAAGCAATACGAAATTGGTTTCCAGAGTGGATGGTGTCAAGTTGAAAGGGGTTAAGGAGATTGTTCGTAGGCTACTTCTCGTCGGTATTAGCTTTTCCACTATCCACATGGTCAAAAAAAAATATAAAAAAATATTATTATTATTATTATTATTATTATTATTATTATTATTATTATTATTATTATTATTATTATTATTATTATTATTATTATTATTATTATTATTATTATTATTATTATTATTATTATTATTATTATTATTATTATTATTATTATTATTATTATTATTATTATTATTATTATTATTATTATTATTATTATTATTATTATTATTATTATTATTATTATTATTATTATTATTATTATTATTATTATTATTATTATTATTATTATTATTATTATTATTATTATTATTGTTATTATTATTATTATTATTATTATTATTATTATTGTTATTATTATTATTATTATTATTATTATTATTATTATTATTATTATTATTATTATTATTATTATTATTATTATTATTATTATTATTATTACTATTATTATTATTATTATTATTATTATTAGTATTATTATTATTATTATTATTATTATTATTATTATTATTATTATTAGTATTATTAGTATTATTATCTATTCTCCTGTATGAGTGCGAAATATATTCTGAAGCCCTTCGCCAGGAGAAAAACAGAAAAGAGATGGCCGAAGTCCAAGGACGCGGTGCTCTAAGCATCGCGAGCTCATATATAACTGTACCAGAGGCAACTATATTGGTAGTCGCGGGAACTACCCCCATCGATCTCCACGCAACAGAGAGAAAATACATATACGATAGGAAATCCGAAATTGGAACGGAAGCAGCTGTTCTCGAGGCGAAAAAACATACGAAACAACAATGGCAGGAGAGATAGAACTCAGAACGGAGGGGCAATTGGACGGCTACACTAATCAAAAGCGCTGACAAATGGGCACGACGAAGATACGGCGAAATAAATTTCTATGTCATCTAGTTTCTAACTGGACATGGTTACTTCAGTAGCTATCTAAAGAAGATCGGGTAAGCTAGAAGCGCTTTTTGCCAGTACGGAGACTCTGAAAACGATGACGCGAAACATACGTTCTTCGAGTGCACCAGATGGCTAACAGAATGGAGTGAGCTGGAACAACTGCTCGGCTCTATCACTTCAGACAACATCGTCGAAAAGATGTCCGCGAGTACACGGAACTCGGATAGAGTGTGTGAATACACTGAATACACTGAAAAGAGTGACAGACCTAGACGGATCTCGAAAATAATGAAGATAGCATAACCGGTAAGAGAGCTAAACCCGCAAAAGAGAACAACACAAAATGAAGAAGCCGGTCCCCAGGAGGGGAAAGAAAACGACACCACTCTGAAGCAATACGAAATTGGTTTCCAGAGTGGATGGTGTCAAGTTGAAAGGGGTTAAGGAGATTGTTCGTAGGCTACTTCTCGTCGGTATTAGCTTTTCCACTATCCACATGGTCAAAAAAAAATATAAAAAAATATTATTATAATTATTATTATTATTATTATTATTATTATTATTATTATTATTATTATTATTATTATTATTATTATTATTATTATTATTATTATTATTATTATTATTATTATTATTATTATTATTATTATTATTATTATTATTATTATTATTATTATTATTATTATTATTATTATTATTATTATTATTATTATTATTATTATTATTATTATTATTATTATTATTATTATTATTATTATTATTATTATTATTATTATTATTATTATTATTATTATTATTATTATTATTATTATTATTATTATTATTATTATTATTATTATTATTATTATTATTATTATTATTATTATTATTATTATTATTATTATTATTATTATTATTATTATTATTATTATTATTATTATTATTATTATTATTATTATTATTATTATTATTATTATTATTATTATTATTATTATTATTATTATTATTATTATTATTATTATTATTATTATTATTATTATTATTATTATTATTATTATTATTATTATTATTATTATTATTATTATTATTATTATTATTATTATTATTATTATTATTATTATTATTATTATTATTATTATTATTATTATTATTATTATTATTATTATTATTATTATTATTATTATTATTATTATTATTATTATTATTATTATTATTATTATTGTTATTATTATTATTATTATTATTATTATTATTATTATTATTATTATTATTATTATGATTATCATTATTATTATTATTATTATTATTATTATTATTATTATTACTATTATTATTATTATTATTATTGTTATTAGTATTATTATTATTATTATTATTATTATTATTATTATTATTATTATTAGTATTATTATCTATTCTCCTGTATGAGTGCGAAATATATTCTGAAGCCCTTCGCCAGGAGAAAAACAGAAAAGAGATGGCCGAAGTCCAAGGACGCGGTGCTCTAAGCATCGCGAGCTCATATATAACTGTACCAGAGGCAACTATATTGGTAGTCGCGGGAACTACCCCCATCGATCTCCACGCAACAGAGAGAAAATACATATACGATAGGAAATCCGAAATTGGAACGGAAGCAGCTGTTCTCGAGGCGAAAAAACATACGAAACAACAATGGCAGGAGAGATAGAACTCAGAACGGAGGGGCAATTGGACGGCTACACTAATCAAAAGCGCTGACAAATGGGCACGACGAAGATACGGCGAAATAAATTTCTATGTCATCTAGTTTCTAACTGGACATGGTTACTTCAGTAGCTATCTAAAGAAGATCGGGTAAGCTAGAAGCGCTTTTTGCCAGTACGGAGACTCTGAAAACGATGACGCGAAACATACGTTCTTCGAGTGCACCAGATGGCTAACAGAATGGAGTGAGCTGGAACAACTGCTCGGCTCTATCACTTCAGACAACATCGTCGAAAAGATGTCCGCGAGTACACGGAACTCGGATAGAGTGTGTGAATACACTGAAAAAATATTAAAAACCAAGACAAGAGTGACAGACCTAGACGGATCTCGAAAATAATGAAGATAGCATAACCGGTAAGAGAGCTAAACCCGCAAAAGAGAACAACACAAAATGAAGAAGCCGGTCCCCAGGAGGGGAAAGAAAACGACACCACTCTGAAGCAATACGAAATTGGTTTCCAGAGTGGATGGTGTCAAGTTGAAAGGGGTTAAGGAGATTGTTCGTAGGCTACTTCTCGTCGGTATTAGCTTTTCCACTATCCACATGGTCAAAAAAAAATATAAAAAAATATTATTATTATTATTATTATTATTATTATTATTATTATTATTATTATTATTATTATTATTATTATTATTATTATTATTATTATTATTATTATTATTATTATTATTATTATTATTATTATTATTATTATTATTATTATTATTATTATTATTATTATTATTATTATTATTATTATTATTATTATTATTATTATTATTATTATTACTATTATTACTATTATTATTATTATTATTATTATTATTATTATTATTATTATTATTATTATTATTATTATTATTATTATTATTATTATTATTATTATTATTATTATTATTATTATTATTATTATTATTATTATTATTATTATTATTATTATTATTATTATTATTATTATTATTATTATTATTATTATTATTATTATTATTATTATTATTATTATTATTATTATTATTATTATTATTATTATTATTATTATTATTATTATTATTATTATTATTATTATTATTATTATTATTATTATTATTATTATTATTATTATTATTATTATTATTATTATTATTATTGTTATTATTATTATTATTATTATTATTATTATTATTATTATTATTATTGTTATTAATATTATTATTATTATTATTATTATTATTATTATTATTATTATTATTATTATTATTATTATTATTATTATTATTATTATTATTATTATTATTATTATTATTATTATTATTATTATTATTATTATTATTATTATTGTTATTATTATTATTATTATTATTATTATTATTATTATTATTATTGTTATTAATATTATTATTATTATTATTATTATTATTATTATTATTATTATTATTATTATTATTATTATTATTATTATTATTATTATTAGAGTTATCACAATCCGATATGCGACGCCCAATAACTTGTTCCAACAGGTGGAAACAGGTTTCCAGCTGATTCAGCAAATAATTGGTCTGTTGAGTTTCCCACGGAAACGAATGCACGAGCAGGCTAGTCGACACCGGATCAAGTGCACGCGAATTGGGTAAAGTGCACAGTCAGGAGGAATGAATGGGAACCTTTGCATAGCTAACGGAGCTTTGGAGTTAAGCTTGTGAAATCAGTTCTGGTTTGCACTGCATTGAGTATAAACTAATCGAATTCGGAATTTCCAATAAAATTATAACGAGTATCAAAAACGGTTTTTTTATTGTAAGTCGAACAGTTGGGTCAGCCCCTTGGCTGACGTGTCCGAGCAGGGACAGGCTTAGAAAGTGTATATCCTTTTTGTCCTAGCAATAGTGGAAAAGATATTTAAAAAAAAATAAAAAAAAATAAAAAATATATTGTCCGTAAATGGGCATAGATCAGACCACCCCCTTTGGAGTGTGTGGCGTTGTAACCATTGGAACACAACCGCCTTTCTGGTCTAAATATATATTAAACATTTTTTTAAGCCAAAAACCACATTCTGCTGTAACCATGGGAACACAGCGGAGATTGCGAAAAGGACTAAGGGATATACAAGTGAAGTGAAATCGTGCCATTAGTAGGTTGCTTTCAAGTATCAACGATAGCAACTAAACGGGAACCCCACGATCCTTCCACTAAGCCTGTCTCAAACCAAAAAATCGCAAAGAAAAGGAAAAAGTTGTATTTAAGTATCCTTTTGTTTTAGATCACCGGCGGACCTTCTTTACTAACGGTTACTGAAAGCGGAAATGTTATTCACGATCTTGTAAGTGAAGGCATTCCAGAGTGATAAGTGATAAGATAAGTAAAAGCTTGAGTGGAAAAGGAAAAAAATATAAGGAATTCCGATTGGAATAAAAGCAAGTGCTTGCAAATTTTGCAATTAACAATAAATTAAAATCACATCCTTTTTTTAAATTATTATTATTATTATTATTATTATTATTATTATTATTATTATTATTATTATTATTATTATTATTATTATTATTATTATTATTATTATTATTATTATTATTATTATTATTATTATTATTATTATTATTATTATTATTATTATTATTATTGTTATTAATATTATTATTATTATTATTATTATTATTATTATTATTATTATTATTATTATTATTATTATTATTATTATTATTATTATTATTATTATTATTATTATTATTATTATTAGAGTTATCACAATCCGATATGCGACGCCCAATAACTTGTTCCAACAGGTGGAAACAGGTTTCCAGCTGATTCAGCAAATAATTGGTCTGTTGAGTTTCCCACGGAAACGAATGCACGAGCAGGCTATTCGACACCGGATCAAGTGCACGCGAATTGGGTAAAGTGCACAGTCAGGAGGAATGAATGGGAACCTTTGCATAGCTAACGGAGCTTTGGAGTTAAGCTTGTGAAATCAGTTCTGGTTTGCACTGCATTGAGTATAAACTAATCGAATTCGGAATTTCCAATAAAATTATAACGAGTATCAAAAACGGTTTTTTTATTGTAAGTCGAACAGTTGGGTCAGCCCCTTGGCTGACGTGTCCGAGCAGGGACAGGCTTAGAAAGTGTATATCCTTTTTGTCCTAGCAATAGTGGCAAAGATATTTAAAAAAAAATAAAAAAAAATAAAAAATATATTGTCCGTAAATGGGCATAGATCAGACCACCCCCTTTGGAGTGTGTGGCGTTGTAACCATTGGAACACAACCGCCTTTCTGGTCTAAATATATATTAAACATTTTTTTAAGCCAAAAACCACATTCTGCTGTAACCATGGGAACACAGCGGAGATTGCGAAAAGGACTAAGGGATATACAAGTGAAGTGAAATCGTGCCATTAGTAGGTTGCTTTCAAGTATCAACGATAGCAACTAAACGGGAACCCCACGATCCTTCCACTAAGCCTGTCTCAAACCAAAAAATCGCAAAGAAAAGGAAAAAGTTGTATTTAAGTATCCTTTTGTTTTAGATCACCGGCGGACCTTCTTTACTAACGGTTACTGAAAGCGGAAATGTTATTCACGATCTTGTAAGTGAAGGCATTCCAGAGTGATAAGTGATAAGATAAGTAAAAGCTTGAGTGGAAAAGGAAAAAAATATAATTAATTCCGATTGGAATAAAAGCAAGTGCTTGCAAATTTTGCAATTAACAATAAATTAAAATCACATCCTTTTTTTAAATTCAAGAGGGTTAAAGGTGTAAAATAGAGAATTCTAACAAAAAAAAAAATAAATAAATAAAGAAATTGATATCACAGAAGAAAAAAAGGAAAAGAATAGGAAAAAAGTTGTTTAAAGTTGAAAGTACAAAACCGATTAATTCATAAAAAATAAAGGAAAAAAAGAATTGTGAGAAAAGAATCCTATTTGTGAAAACTTGTTCAAAGTTAAAAGTGTAAAACCACCTAATTTATAAAAAATAGAAGAGAAGAAGAGTAGCGAAGAATTGTGAAAAGGAAAAGGTAAGGTGCATTGTTTTATATTGAAAAGATCGTGTAAAAATTAAAAAAATTATACGTGTACACCCCGCATACTATTAAATAATATTATATATACGAGTATAAAAAAAAAAATACTATATAAATATAATAACTAAAAGATTGATTGAATCTGTGCCGAAATCGAAGGCAGTCACATTTGATAAATTGATATAAATTGTAAATTGGTACCAAGGTTTGAATTTTTTTAATAAAAATGGACGCAGTTGCCAAATCTGTAACGGAGTTGACCGGAGCTGTTAATGCTATTTTAAACCAGATCAGGGAAATGGATTTTTTTTTTTTATTTTTTTTTTTTTCCGGCGAGGGCAGGTGAAAATCTTCCATCAGACACTATGAGGATCAGAAGCGCGTGCTCATAGTAGTGTGAGATTCTTACTCACTAAAAACACCTCCCTTCATTGTTGATTTTAATACCGCAACTAAGTAGAACTTATCAAGCAGTTTTTATTTCATAAGTTAGTCACGATTGGTAGGACACTTTCCTATGGAAGACCCTACATATTCCGCTTTCTTAATGCGGTTTCAATTTATCGCGCAAAGTCCAACGGTTTAGTTCGTTGAAGACGGCGTAGTATGTTTCGTTCGTCCAAGACTTCTAGGACTGTATTGTTGATATGGCCGCTTAACCGGACTTTATGTTTTCGTGCGCAGTTCCTGACTTCATCTTCCACGAAAGGAACTCCGAGGTCTCGATGCAGGTCATTATTTCCTATAAAGCATGGGGCACGCACAAATTGTCGTAGCACTTTATTTTCAAAAGTTTGTATTATATTTACATTTGATTTCTTAGTACAACCCCAGAGTTGTATACCATAGGTCCACACCGGCTTTAGCACTTGCTTATAAAGAAGCAGCTTGTTTTCTAAGCTTAGCTTGGAATATTTACCAAGTAGCCAGTACATTTCTCTGTATTTGGCCTCTAGTTCTTTTCGTTTCTTTCTAACATGCGTTTTCCATTTAAGCTTCGCGTCAAGTGTCATTCCCAAATACTTAGCCTCGTTTGCAAAGGGGATACACACCGAGTTTATAGAAATGGGCAAGTGATTTATCTTTCTGTAGGTGAAGTCAACATGTACAGATTTTGTCTCATTAAGGGTAATTCGCCAGATCTTTGTCCACTCGTAGACTTTATTTACAGCAGTCTGAAGTTTCGCCGTTGAGTCTTCTATTGATTCTCCAACCGCTAAGATAGCGGTGTCGTCAGCAAAAGTAGCGAGAACAGTATCCTCGACGTGTGGTATATCTCTTGTATATAAAAGGTACAAAAGTGGGCCCAGTACGCTTCCCTGCGGTACTCCGGCTAGGATATCTTTAAATTTCGAAACATCATTTCCGTATCGAACGCGAAAAATTCTATTTTCAAAATAGCTTGTCAATATATTATAAAGCTTTAATGGCAAAATTCGTCGCAGTTTGAACTTCAAACCTTCATGCCATATTTTGTCAAAAGCTTGTGAGACGTCAAGAAATACGCTCGAACAAATCTTTTTTTCTTCCAGGGATCTTTCAATTACATCAGTAATTCTATGCACCTGATCAATTGTTGAATGCTTAGTCCGAAATCCAAATTGATGGCTGGGAATAAGATTTTGGTTTTCGATAATTGGGAGAAGACGTTTTAGCAAAATCCTCTCAAAGATTTTCGACAGGATCGGTAGAAGAGAAATGGGTCTGTATGATTTTTAATCGTTTGGAGGTTTTCCTGGTTTTAGTACCATAATGACTTCTGCAACTTTCCACTGGCTTGGCACGTATTCAAGCCTCAGAGCCGCGTTAATAATGTGTAAGAGCTTTATAAGTGCTTTTTGAGGTAGCATTTTCAGAACTTCTCCGGTAATAAGGTCATACCCCGGAGCCTTCTTTGGTTTTAATTTCCTTATTACAGTTTTGATTTCAGCAAGAGTTGCATTTGTCATTACAAAATTACTATATGCTATTTCTAAAGAACTGGTGCCGGGTGCCAGTGTCGGGCCGTCGGAGGGCTTGAAAATTTCTTCAAGATAGTCGGCAAAAACCTCCGCTTTTTCCTTACCCTTAGCCCATTCGTTATTGCCGACCTTGATTGGTGGCGCGGGGATTTTGGGCCTTTTTAAGCATTTTAAAGCTTTCCAAAGCGAGTAATTTGTTTCTTTTCCTGCCGTCAGGTTTTGAACATATGTATTTACTTCGGAATTTCTGTAACTTTTAAGAGTCTCCTTGAGCAGATTACAGAGCCTGTTTAAGCGTGTTTTATCCTGCGGCGCTCGAGTTGTTTGCCATCTTTTGCGAGCTTTTCTTTTTTCTCTTATCATATCTTTTACCTCAGGCGGGTAGTTTAAGTTACGTTTAGCCGTGTTTTTTCGTTGACAAGGTGTATTGTTCCACGCAGCACATTGGACTATTTCAACGAAAGAATCCACTTCGATTTCGAGTTCAAGTGCTGCTTTAAGTGAAACGTCTAGTTCTAGGTTATTATTAATCTCATTTCTGAATCCTTCCCAATTAGTATTTCGTCCAGTTAGTCTTAATGGTCCTTGTTTTTTAATAAACGTGTCGTTCATTGTCAGTATGACTGGAGAATGATCGGAGGAAAGATCGAAGCTTTCATCAACGTTTATATCCGAGTTACGAATTCCTTTAACAACGAAGAAATCGACAAGATCGGGTATTTTCGTTGTGTCTGTTGGCCAATAAGTCGGCTTGTCCGTTGAATAGAAGTCACAATTGTGTTCCATACATGCTTTATAGAGTATTTTACCCTTTTGGGAGACACATCTTGATCCCCAAAAAGTGTGTTTGGCATTGAAATCACCGCCAATCATAAAAGCCGATCCAAGAGAATTGAATATATTTTTAAATATATGTTTTGAAGGCGTAAATCGTGGAGGCCAGTAGATGGCTGAAATAGTAAAGGAGTTCCGTACCAATTTTACGCGCACCGCAATTAGTTGTACAGACTCGAGCTCTACTTTTATATCTTCGTTGTGCTCAAGAGACTCTTTAATGTATACAGAGGATCCGCCTTTCGCGTTTCCCGAAGGGTGATACGCGTAGTAATCTTTAAAACCTCTAATTTTTGCAGATGACCCATTTTTCAAGTGGGTTTCAGAAACCAAACAAACGTCAATGTCGTTTTTCCTTAGGAATAACTCAAGTTCATAAAGTTTTTCTAAGATTCCGTTTGTATTCCATGTGAGTGAGGGAAATTTATGAGCGCTTAAAGTCACTTGAGCGAGGTACCCATTCGGAGCTTGAGACCAGTCGCGGGAACATACTGCTCTGCGGACCAAGGACAGAGGCTGACTTGAAGGAAATAAGTCGGCTCCCCGACTGCGTCAAGGAATTGCAGACCTTCGACGGAAACCCCACATAATACGTGTCCTGGGTACATAATGTAGAGGGTATACTGAAGGACTTCAGTATAATCAGGAGCAAGCCACTGTATCGTGCAATATTACAGCACATCCGGCAAAAAATCAGGGGAAAAGCTGATTCAGCCCATATTTCCTACAACATCTTTGACGATGATTGGGAGGAAATTAAAAGAATACTTTCGTTGCATTACGCCGACAAACGTGACATCAGAACCTTAGAGCATCAACTCAACCAGCTTTCACATAAGGGTCGAGATTGGACGAGTTTTACGCCACGGTGAACCACCAGTTCTCCCTAATAATTAACAAGATTAAAACAGAATCCTATTCACAGGAGACTGTCGGTGCACTGGTGGAGACTTACCGGAACCGTGCGCTGGATGTTTTCATAAGAGGCCTTAACGGCGACCTGTCTAGGATGCTCATCGTACAGAAACCCAAAACCCTTCCCGAAGCATACGCTTCGTGTCTGGAGATTCAAAATCTCAATTTCCGAAATCATTCGATTCATGTAAGCAATGCATCGAACACAATATCAGCCCCCCTTAATCAGTCTTTCAGACGGGATAATAGGCCTTCTCCCCCACAATTTAGAAACCACCCAAAACCGCATAATTCTAACTTCCCCAACCGTCCTAACTCTGTTCCAAATTCTGACGCACCCCCTAGGCCGACTGGTCCAAAACCTCATCAGAAGATGGAAGTTGATCACTCGATTCAGACTAAACAGGTGAACTATTCGAATAGACCTCAAAACAACCCCTTCAAAAGGAAGGCACACTCCGAGAACTTTTCGCGCTCACGGGACTCGTCTCAAAAGCAACAGAAGTTGTTCATCCTGCAGACGGATCAAGGAGTGTCATCAGAGAACCATGACGAAGCGCTTGAAGGGGACCGTGAGGGGCACCAAGACCCATCGCCCGAAACCTACCACGAAGTAACTGAGGCAAACTATGAAGATGAGGTAAATTTTATGAAGGACGCTTATCCAGCGTTCCATACATAGATTACATCCTTAAGAATGATACAATGTTAAGCTTCCTTGTGGACACGGGGGCTAACAAGAATTTTATCGGTCCACACATATCACAGGGTGCCACGCTCCTAGCCCGACCTTTTACTGTAAATTCGGCAGCCGGCAGCCTTAAGATCACTGACAAAATAACTGGTAAAATCTTTGAGGGGGTCGGAATCGACTTGCAATTAACCTTCTATGTGCTCCCAGGCCTAAAATCGTTCGATGGCATTATCGGTGACGACACCTTGAAAGAGCTAGGAGCCATCATTGATCGTAAGGAGAATATTCTTACCCTGATGAATGGAAAGCAAATTCCCCTTAAAAACAAGCTATCCTCAGAAGTTAATGCAGTACTCGACAAAAGAATTCCGAACAACATTCGACATAGACTCTCTAAATTAATAGAAAAGTACGGCCGCGTTTTTGGACCACTTAATTCTAATGAAATGATAACAACATCCGTGAGGGCGGAGATAAGAACTACCACCGATGAACCCATTTACACCAAGAGTTACCCTTACCCACCGTGCATGAGGAAGGAAGTGGATAAAGAGATTAGGGAACTCTTAACGGAGGGAATCATCCGTCCTTCCAAGAGTCCTTACAATTCTCCGATTTGGGTTGTTCCGAAAAAACCCAAACCCACAGGGGAACTTCAGTACCGGATGGTAGTAGACTTTAAACGCTTAAACCTCGTCACCGTATCCGACGCATACCCAATCCCGGACATCACCTCAACGCTTGCCAGTCTAGGTAAGGCGAAATACTTCACCACCCTTGATCTCACCTCTGGATTTCACCAGATACCCATGAAGGAGGCCGATATACCTAAAACCGCATTTTCGACTATGAACGGAAAGTACGAATGGCTCAGATTGCCTTTTGGCCTAAAAAATGCGCCAGCGATCTTTCAGAGAATGATCTACGACGTGCTTAAGGAGTTCATTGGGAGAATATGCTACGTGTATATCGACGATATTGTCATCTTTGGGACTGACATGGACGATATGCTAAGGAACATAGAAACTATCCTTTCTCGATTACACGAGGTAAACTTAAAGGTAAATCTGGAAAAGACTCACTTCTTGGAAACAGAGGTCGAATTTTTGGGATACGTCATCACCCCCGATGGAATTCGAGCAGACCCCAAGAAAGTTGAGGCCATACAAAAAATATTACCCCCGGAGAATCTTAAGGATCTGAAAAGCTTTTTAGGACTGACGTCCTATTATAGAAAATTTATTCGGGACTACGCGAAGGTGGCAAAACCTCTTACGAACCTTACGAGAGGCAAAAATGCCCAAATTAAAGCAAGCCAATCAAAACGAGTCCAAATTGAATTGAATGCAGATGCATTGCAAGCTTTTAACGAGCTCAAGGCTTTACTACGAGTAACATCATCAGAGATCCTCGCTTTCCCTGACTTCGAAAGGGCATTTAACCTGACCACGGACGCTTCCAATTACGCAATTGGTGCTGTTTTGTCGCAAGATATATCGGGACAGGATAATCCAATTGCGTACATCTCAAGATCCCTCAATAAAATCGAGGAGAATTACGCTACGAATGAAAAAGAGATGTTGGCCATAGTCTGGGCTCTGGACAATCTGCGTTCGTACGTATACGGAGCAAAAAAGATAAGAATCTTTACCGACCATCAGCCACTTACTTTTGCTCTAGGTAACAGGAACTTTAATGCCAAATTAAAGAGGTGGAAAGCCCGCATAGAGGAGTACAACTATGAGTTGGTTTACAAACCAGGTAAATTAAACATAGTAGCCTACGCTCTCTCCAGATTAAAGACGGAGGTAAATCATTTGTCCGGTTCAACACTATCTGGGACGGCACAAGACTCAAGAAGGGCGTATAAAGGTTCAAGTACTGACACAGCAAGTAACAACTCATCGACTAACACTGCTAGTGGTACAGCGGGACCCGATGCCATGACGGAAACAGCTAGCGAAAGCGAAGGTTCGACAGACACCGCCACCGAGACTGTCCACAGCGCAGCGCAAGATGGCTCAGATCTCATACCTCATGTCGAGGCCCCTCTGAATGTATTCCGAAATCAAATAATAATCAGGGCTTCTAAAGGCTTAGAGTTTATGAGGAACCACACCCAGGCTTTTCCCGCCACTACATTTCCATGGAAAACCTGGATAAAGGTAAGCTCACTGAAATTTTGAAGAAAAAGCTTAGGCCGAACGTTATCAATGGTATTAAAATTCCAGATGCATACTTAGGCGTGTTACAAGAAACATATCTAGAAAACTTCAGTAATTACAAAGTTCGCATAACCCAGAGGGTGGTAGAAGATGTAGCAAATGATGAAAGAGTTTTACATCTTATTACTGAGGAGCACAGAAGAGCTCATAGAAATGCGAGAGAGAATAAGGAACAGCTGCTTGAGCGATACTATTTTCCAAAAATGAACAGTCTCATCGTCAAATGTACTAAGACATGTGAGATTTGCCTTGCGAACAAATACGACAGGCATCCAACAAATCCGGAACTTCGTGCAAATCCTGTACCATCGTATCCTTGTGAGATACTTCACATGGACATAATGGAGTTACAAAACGAGAAATACATCAGTTGTATTGACAAGTTTTCCAAGTTCGCCAAGCTGTTTCATATCAAAAATAAATCCTCACTATACCTAAGAAACAAAATAACGAAAATCATACATTATTTCACAGTTCCTAAGATACTGGTAACGGACAATGAACGTAGTATTCTGAGTCCAATAATTTTGAACTTCATCAAAATGTTGGGCATAGAACTCTATAAAACTCCTGTTCAACGCAGTGAAGTCAATGGCCAAGTAGAGCGATTACATTCGACAATCCTGGAAATATACCGATGTCTAAAGGCGGAATACAAAGATTTGAAAACGAATGAACTCCTTAATATAGCTGTCGACAGATACAACAATACCTAACATTCCGTGACTGGGAGAAAACCGTCTGACATTTTCTTCAACAGAACTTCCAGAGTTAACTACCAGGGTTTGGTGAACTTTCGCGCCAAGGTAAACCACGAGTTGCGCGCGGAAATAGAAAGGAAGCAAAAAACTAATAACAGGCGTCACAAGGTAAAGAGACATTCACCAAAGAAATATAGAAAAGGTGAAATAATCTATACAGCCTGTAAGAAAATTAAAGGTAAGAATAAACCATTATACCAGAAAGAATTTGTATCAAAAGATAATAAAGTGACAGTCCTCACGGCAAGTAGCCGCACGATTCACAAAGCCCATATTAAGAACATTTAAAATATATACGTTATATATTTAATATATGAAAAAAATTAACAAAGAGGGGGTGTATGCACACACACACACACGATATACGCACAATGCACCTGTAACCATTCCTTATATATTGTAGTAATGTAGTAATAATCACAAGTTAAATTTATTTTAAGAGATATCAATCCAATTACATGATTAAGATTGGCCTTATATTTTTAATATAAATTTTAATTAAAAGTGTAATACAAGTAAAAAATGTTGCAGAAACAAAAAATATTTGCTGTTGTCCTTATTTAAACATTTTAACTTCCACTTTTGTAGTAACGTCGCTACAAACATGCTTAGATAACCACATGTATCGAACGAAAAACATTTGCATATCCCACAGATTAACTTCTCTACCGGCAACCTGGGGATTCCAGATCTTCAATTATAAGGCACCTATAGTCTCTCTTAAGGAGGGCAAGGGTTGGATCGTTGACGGCAGTTTCAAGCTGGAGCATGCCATTAACCTAGAACAATTCGAACATCTGTTGGATGGGGGGTCCAATGCCACCAGCGGCAAAATTAAGGACGAAGACAGAAGGCACATGATAGAATTCCATTTGTCACAGGTAAAGCGCCGTCTTCATTCACTCAAAGGTAAGCCAACGAGAAGGGCAAGATCAATCAATTGGTTGGGATCTGCTTGGAAATGGGTGGGTGGTAGCCCCGATGCTTCAGACTGGAGCGAAATCCTTCGAAGTGAGGAATCCATAATCGAGAATAATAACCACCAATATAAAATTAATGATAAGCTCTTTGGTACTCGTATCACGCGTGAAATTACACAGAAAATCAATCTGGTGATTGAGAGATATGAAAACGGTATTAAGGACGTGATTTCTGGAAGATTTGAGCAGGACATTTTGGACGAGATTCTGCTCATCAAAGAAGAAGTGAATGAAATCGTTCGGGCTTGCCAAATGGCTAAAAGTGGCCTGATTAATACCAATCTCCTTGATAGGGAAGAGGTCGACACGGTCATCAATGAACTAGAAACTCTACCGTACGCTAATGAAATACAAGCAATTGAGTACGGCACACCCTCAATTTTCACCAATGGCTCAATGCTGTTGCACGTTATTTCAATGCCAAAGGTAGGAATGGAAGAGTATAACTTGTTGATAACACGATCATCAGTTATAGAAGGAAAGCGGATCGATCTGAAATTCAGGAAAGTTCTGATCAACCACAGGGTCACGTATGGCATAAAGGACAGTTGCCTCTCAATAAATAACTCGACAATATGCGAGGATAAAGCCTTAGAAGTTATTCCTGAGGAAAGCTGCGTTGCTAGACTGTTGAAAGGTGGACCCACGACCTGCACTTACCAAAGAAGTACCGAGGAGGTCCTGGAACTCCTTAAAGACGACACCATTTTTGTCACCAATTTTAAAGGCGATTTAATTTATAACAATATTTCAAGGCCTCTTACAGGTACATATATAATCCAGATACATAACGAGACGATCGAACTGAACGGAAGGACCTTTTCAAGTTCTACGGCTACAACACTACAAGCCCTTCCTCCGGCATTGATGAACATCACAAACCGCAGCCATATTATCGACTTGGGATACGTCCATGAACTCAGCGTTCAGAACATAGAACGCATAGGTAACTTATCCCAACAATTTAAAATCTCTATTTTTGCAGAAGTTTCAATCCTCATTAGTGTGGTATTCGTCGTACTTACCATCTGGCGAAAGAT
>OZ014530.1:140370178-140375178 GCA_963966105.1 Volucella zonaria | reverse complement strand
TAGGCGGAACTGGATCACGTCAGAAAAACAGATTAGGCGCGAAAAGCCACCACTGGGTAACACAAAGCACAAACTGAACGCAGTAACAGTTGATACACCAACAACTCCGAAAAACAAAAGGGTGGCAACTAGCCCTGCAGAAAAGATGGCGGAAAAGAAACAAGAAACGTGGTATACAGTCACGCGTAAAAAACCTCGAACACAAGAGGCACAGGCAAATGAGAATCCCTCGAAAACGGTTCAACGACGAGAACCAAAAGAGAAACCGCCGCGTAACAAGAGAGAGCATACAGAAGCGGTCTTGGTAAGACCAGGAAATGGCCACAGTTACGCAGATGTGCTCAAAAACCTCCGACAAAAGGTCAAGCCTGAGGCAGCCGAAGTGGTGATCCGCTCAATACGGAAAACAAAGGCAGGAGCTATTCTATTAGAAATTAAAAAAGGAGGCAAAAAGGCTGAATTCTGCAATGCCATCAAGAGCACACTCAAAGATACGGGAACAGTTACAGAAATTAAACAAAAGGCCACCATTGAAATCCGAGACCTAGACGCACTCTCGGACAAGGATGAAGTAGAAACGGCCGTAAAGGCGGCTCTCCAAGATAACGATGCAGATTTTAGTGTCACCATAACACGAACCGATAGCAGAGAACAACGGCGGGCATACGTTACGTTGAGCATCGAAGGAGCATCGTTTATACATAAATCACAACGCCTGCGGATAGGATGGACCATGTGCAGAGTGAGGCAACTAGAAGATATCAAACGTTGCTACAGGTGCTTCGGCGCTGGTCACCTACAATATGACTGCAAGGGACCAGACAGAAAAGGACAAGGAATATGCACACGATGCGGAGAAAGCGGACACAAAAAGAAGGAATGTGAAAAGCCCGCAAAATGCTGCCTATGTCTGCATGAGGGACATGCCTCGGTCGATCACCTGCCGGGCTCCCGCAGATGTAAAGCTTATATTAAATGAAATTCCTTCAAGCTAACCTGCACAGGAGTAGAACGGCCGATGCTCTCCTTTCCCAGCTTGTCCTCGAACATCAGATTGACTTCGTCATCATCAACGAGCAGTACACGAAAAGAGACAGTGGTACATGGCTAGAAGACACAACGGCAACAGCAGCAGTCTGGGTACCAAGCACAGCGAGTACAACACTAACCTACAGTGGCTCAGGAACTGGTTACACTTATGCACACACTAAAGGCGTTACAGTCGTTAGCTGCTACCTAACGCCGAGCGAAAACGTCCAGGATTTCCAAGATAAGCTGGATGCAATTGAAAACAAAATACTCCAGCTCGAAGGCGTGTTCATTGTAGCAGGAGACTTTAACTCCAGAGCCGTGGAATGGGGGATGCCAACAACAAACTCTAAAGGACGGAGAGTACTTGATATGGCTGCAAGACTTGGGCTCATCGTTGCAAATACTGGAAGCGTACCGACTTTCAGAAGACCCGGATGCGAGGGTACCATCCCCGACATCACAATGGTCTCGGAGAGAATAGGCGGCAAAATTAAAAAATGGAAAGTACTGGAGGAATATACTGGGAGTGACCACCAGTACATCTCTTTCGAGATGAATACAGATATCACAACGCACGAAACACGAAATACTAAAGTCAGGAAATGGAACGTCGCGAAACTGAACGTAGAAGCGTTGATAACTACACTCGACAGAACCAGGCTCACGACTGACAGCCCATATGACGCCAGGACAGTGGTCACACAAGTCATGCAAGCTATAAGACAAGCCTGCAACGCAGCCATGCCCAAGGAATACCAAAACAGAAGGAAAAGACGAGCTGTTTACTGGTGGAATACGAAATCGCGCTACTCAGACGAAACTGCCTGCGCTGCAGACGCAGACTTACAAAAGCGAAACGGAGGGGCGAGGCAGCCAACGAAAACCAAGAGTATAAACGAGCAAAAAAGGAGTTAAAAACTGCCATCTGCAAAAGCAAGAGGAAGAAATGGGAAGAGCTCTGCCAGGATATCAACCGCAATCCATGGGGCCTGGGATATAAAGTGGCTATGAGAAAACTTGAAAATAAGTTACCAGCCCAAGAACTAGACGTTGAAACAATGGAACATATAGTCACGACGCTTTTCCCAACTCACGAAGCGAGGACTGTCGAACGCGATAGCACAGGACCAGAGGAAGTTATAGAACCTTTCACGGAGACAGAAATCAGAGCAGCAGCTAGGTTGCTCAGGAACAGAAAAGCTCCCGGTCTAGATGGCATTCGAGCGGAGGTTCTGAAGGAGATAGCTGAAAAACGTCCCCATTTTTTACTCAGTATGTACAACTCATGCCTCAGTGGGGGAGTCTTCCCAGAAACTTGGAAGAGGCAGCGCCTGGTTCTTATAAGCAAAGGAAAAGGAAACCCGGAAAGCCCATCAGCATACCGACCGCTCTGCATGCTCGACACAGCGGGGAAGTTACTGGAAAGATTGATTAAGCCTCGTCTAAACTCCGCCATAGAGGCATCCGGAGGACTAAGCCCAAAGCAGCATGGTTTTAGACCAGGTAAATCTACGGCTGGCGCTATAGAAGAAGTAATCAGAGCAGCACAAGCAACGCAACGAGGTAACCACCACTCTAGACCTTTTGTTCTTCTTGCGACCCTAGATGTCAAAAATGCCTTTAATAGCCTCAGATGGAAGGATATAGTCGAAGCTCTGGAACGCAGGCCCCAAATGCCTACGTACCTGAAGAAAGTAATAAATAGCTACCTGAGCAACCGGGTACTGGAATATAAGACTAAATCGGGGACAAGAACAAGACAAATCACGGCAGGAGCAGCGCAGGGATCTATATTGGGCCCTGATCTGTGGAATATAACCTATGACGAGATATTACACATAGAGATGCCAGACGATGTCTTCCTAGTAGGATACGCAGATGATATAGCCGCAGTCATCACAGCACGAACCACGGAAGCAGTGCAACGCAAGCTCACCCAAGTAATGCTAAGAACTCAAGCATGGCTAAACTCACATGGACTACATCTTGCAACACAGAAAACCGAGCTATTACTCTTTACACGAAGACAGACGCCCACAGAACTGGAGATGCGAATAAATGAAGAAGCAATAATGACGCAAAAATCCATAAAATATTTAGGCATCAGGCTCGACAGCAAAATTACATTCGGGACGCAACTGCAATACGCAGCGATGAAAGCGGGAAAAGCCACAGTCTACCTCAGCAGACTAATGGCAAATGTCGGGGGCCCGATGGCCAGCAAAAGAAAATTGTTGATGGCAACAAACAACGCTATCCTCATTTACGGAAGCGAAGTGTGGGCAGAAACTTTAAATGTCGAAAAACGAAGAAAGCAGCTTCTAGCAGTACAGCGGACAGCGGCTTTGCGCATAGCCTCGGCATATCGCACTGTATCTGACGCAGCAATACGGGTAATAGCGGGAGTGGTACCAATTGACCTTCTTGCTAAAGAACGGCACAAAATATGGCAAATGAGGACAAACGGCGAATACACGGCGCTAGCAGCAGCAGCGATAAGGCGACAAACCATATGTACATGGCAAGATACATGGACAAATGATGACCGTGGCAGATGGACGGCCCGAATGATACCGGTGTTAGAACCTTGGCTTAATCGGCGTGCAGGCGAAACCAACTACTATTTGACGCAAATGCTCTCAGGACATGGCTACTTCCGAAGATACCTTCATCGCATACATAAATGCGCGCAACCAAGCTGCTTATATGGAGATGCCGAAAGTGATGATGCGGAACACACTTTCTTCTATTGCAGAAAATGGAGTCCTATGCGGGAAGAAATAGAGCTACACATGGGACAAATTACCCCCGAAAATATAATACGGAAGATGAGCTCAAGCGAAGAAAACTGGCAAATAATCCAAAAATATGTTGAAAAAATTCTTAAGTCCAAACAAAGAGACCTCGAAGCCGCAAGGTAATGCCTCAAATAGCAAAGATAGCAAAGAGAGAATAACCCAAGCGTGGCCTGGACGCAGGCATTTCACGTAGATGTCAAAGGGCGCTACACGAAGGACCCCACCCTGAAGTAATGGCAAAAGTTTCGGTACCAGGGTGGAAAGAGGTCCGCGAAGGAGGGGGAAGTTTTTTAGTGTTTTTGTTTTTTTTCCACATACCACTACTGTGACGACAGTTTTGATGATGCGCGAAGCTTTTTTGACCTCCTCACACGCAAAAAAAAAATAAAAAATAAAAATAAAAAAATTATTAGTATTAGTACTATAATTATTATTATTATTATTAGTATTATTATCTATTCTCCTGTATAAGTGCGAAATATTGTCTGAAGTCCTTCGCCAGGAGAAAAACAGAAATGAGATGGCCGAAGTCCAAGGACGCGGTGCTCTACTCATCGCGAGCTCATATATAACTGTACCAGAAACAGCTATATTGGTTTTCGCGGGAACAACCCCCATCGATCTCCTCGCAACAGAGAGAAAATACATATACGATAGGAAATCCGAAATTGGAACGGAAGCAGCTGTTCTTTAGGCGAGAGAACATACGAAACAACAATGGCAGGAGAGATGGAACTCAGAACGGAGGGGCCGTTGGACTGCTACACTAATCAAAAGCGCTGGCAAATGGGCACAACGAAGATACGGCGAAATAAATTTCTATGCCATCTTGTTTCTAACCGGACATGCTTACTTCAGTAGCTATCTAAAGAAGATCGGGTAAGCTAGAAGCGCTTTTCGCCAATACTGAGACTCTGAAAACGATGACGCGAAACACACGTTCTTCGAGTGCACCAGATGGCTAACAGAATGTAGTGAGCTGGAACAACTGCTCGGCCCTATCACTTCAGACAACATCGTCGAAAAGATGTCCGCGAGTACACGGAATTGGGATAGAGTGTGTGAATACACTGAAAAAATATTAAAAACCAAGACAAGAGTAACAGACCTAGACGCGTCTCGACAATAATGAAGATAGCATTACCGGTAAGAGAGCTAAACCCGCAAAAG
>OZ014530.1:140360178-140367678 GCA_963966105.1 Volucella zonaria | reverse complement strand
TTATTATTTTTATTATTATTATTGTTATTATTACTATTATTATTATTATTATTATTATTATTATTATTATTATTATTGTTAGTATTAGTATTATAATTATTATTATTATTATTATTATTATTATTATTATTATTATTATTATTATTATTTTATTATTATTATTATTATTATTATTATTTTATTATTATTATTATTATTAATTATGATTATTATTATTATTATTATTATTATTATTATTATTATTATTTTTGTTATTATTATTATTATTATTATTATTATTATTATTATTATTATAATTATTATTATTATTATTATTATTATTATTATTATAATTATTATTATTATTACTATTATTATTATTATTATTATTATTATTATTATTATTATTATTATTATTACTATTATTATTATTATTATTATTATTATTGTTATTATTATTATTATTATTATTGTTATTATTATTATTATTATTATTATTATTATTATTATTATTATTATTATTATAAATATTATTATAATAATAAATATTATATAATAATAATTATTATTATAATAATAAATATTATATAATAATAATTTGATGCATAGTGATCAATGTGGTCAAGCTGCATATCATATGGGTGTCCTCCATGCATGGGCTTGGCCTTCCAAGACGCTGTAAGGTTGCTGGTGGTCTTGACATTCTTGGGAATAGGGAAGTTGTCTGATTTTAGGTGTAAAGGCGTAAAGCCATCATCGGCTAGAACAATAGCCTTTATCAACGGTGATGTGCTAGTTAAAAAGTACTGGCGGAGATTTAAATTTTGCTGGTAGTGAAGTCGGCTGATGTTCACAATTCCTCTTCCACCCATTCTTCGAGGAAGAGATGTTCTTTCAATCGCACTTTGTGGGTGTTGACTTTGATATCTCGTCAGAGATGTGCGTATCAATATGTCAAGATTTGTAGCATCTGTAGGTACACCTTACCAGGTGTACCATTTTGCATTTTTCCAAACCAAATTCCATCTGAATATCTCTGATAAAACTTTTGACCACTTCTATCATCCGGTGGAGTTTTTCTCTTTTATTGGAGTGGAATTTGAGGTAATCAACGTATAAGAAGTGGTTAAAAGAGTGGTCAAATGTTTCAGTTTTGATGGAAAATCCAGACCTCATTTGGCTCAGAATTCTGCTAAGTGGGTTGAGTCCCAAGCAAAACCAAAGAGGGCTTAGAGCATCTCCCTGAAATATACCACTTCGTATGCGAATAGTTTTGCTAACTGACCCATCCTGATGCAGTTTAGTGTTCCATTTTTCCATCAAAAATTTCAGACAGTCCACTATGGATTGATCAACTTTATAAATCTCAAGTACTTTGATGAGGTATCCATGGGGCATTGAATCGAAAGCCATTTTATAATCTATGTAGGCCATGCTTAAGTTTCTTTTTTTTCTCAGGGCCAAACCTGTGATTACAGAGTCGATCGTTAGCTGGTCTTTGCATCCCATAGTTTGTCTGCTGCAGCCTTTTTGTTCGTCCGAAATGATGTTGTTGGACTGGCAGTGGCGATAAATTCTATTAGAAAGAATTTTCGTGAACAGCTTGTGTGTTGTGCACAAGCATGTGATGGGACGGTATTTCGAGGGATCTGTGCTTACCTCTCCTTTCGGAAGCAGAAAAGTTAGTCCGGTTGTCAGGAACGCGGGTGGTATACTCGTCAGCAGCAGCATACTGGTGAAACATTTCGCAAGTTCTTAATGGGTTGTGGTGAGCTTTTTGAGCCAGAAGTTTTGGAGTTTATCCATGCCAGGTGCCTTCCAATTAATAGTTTTAGAAATGGCGTCACCAACTTCCTCCTTACTTATATGTTGAGCCAGCATTGATGTTATATGCTCGCATTGTACGCTTTCGTTGGCAATCCACTGGGCAGAGTCATTATGTTGTTTAGCTACACTCCAGATGTTCTCCCAGAATTGTTCTGTTCTATCCATTGATTGATAGTCGTTATCCTTCGATGGTTGGAGTGGTGATGCGATATTCCTGAAGAAAGCCCTCTGGTTTTTGAAGAACAAGGTGTTGTCTGCCTTTCGTTTGCTGCACTTCGTGTAACGGTGTAAGCGCTTATTCAATGCTGCTAGTATCTGGGTTTTCCTGTCCAGAATATCCGTGACCTGTTCCATACTTGTGCTGGCGCATCGGAGTGGCTTAATTAGTCTCGCGACACGTCTGCAAAGTCTTTTAGATCTTAGTCCGTTTCTAAAGGATATTAGCCTTCCAATATCCTGTCTTACCCTTTATATTTTATTTATTATTATTATTATTATTATTATTATTATTATTATTATTATTATTATTATTATTATTATTATTATTATTATTAATTATTATTATTATTATTATTATTATTATTATTATTATTATTGTTATTATTATTATTATTATTATTATTATTATTATAATTATTATTATTATTATTATTATTATTATTATTATTATTATTATTATTACTATTATTATTATTATTATTATTATTATTATTATTATTATTATTATTTTTATTATTATTTTTTTTTTTTTTTTTTTTTTATGAGGGTGTGGTGAGAATCTTCATCAGCTTGGAAGTTGGCCCAGCTGCCTGCTAGCAAATTTACATCCTAGCAGGAGACCCCGTCGAGCATCCGCACTCGGCGGGAGTGTCAGATTTTTACTGACTAAACTCACCCTCCCTATGTTCACCAGTCGGACGGGGACCGCGTTAGCATTACTTCCGTCCGACCGGCCTTTCTGTGAAGGTTACAAAGCCCCCTCTCAATCAGTCATCTCTCAGGCATCCATCCGCATTTTTACCCCTCAAAACGGTCTCGATAAAGGCCGCCAGAAGACCCCAGTGACTGTTATTTTGGAGCATCACGTCTATGATGTTGTCCGGCGTGATTGCTCCTACAACAGTCTCGATTTCCTGTCGGCGTCTTGTACATCTGTCGCAGTCGAAAAACGTATGTTCCGCGTCGTCCCTGTCGTGTCCACAGTATGTGCAGTTCGGTGTCCGTACTCGTCTCAGTTTGTAGAGGTAATACCGGAAATAGCCATGTCCAGTCAGAAATTGAGTGGCGTAAAAGTTGACGTCCCCAAATTTCCGATCTGTCCAGGCTCTCATGTCCGTTATTAGCCTTTTCGTCCATCGTCCTTTGGTTGTGTTTGTCCAACGGTCTTCCCAGTCTCGTAGTGTCTGCTGTCTTTCCCTTTCTGCCGCATCCGCTCTTCCCGTCTCGGCACTAGATACATAGATCCTCCTCCGCTCCAGCGCAAGAAGGTCTATGGGGATTACCCCAGCCACAACAAGAACAGCCTCTTGCGAGACAGTTCTGTAGGCCGAGGCAACACGCAGTGCCCCCCGTCTCTGTACATTTGTCATCGCTTTGGCGTACTTCTTTACCCGGAGCGCCTCTGCCCAGATTTCGGATCCGTAAAGTAGTATCGAGTGGATGGTCGTCATTAGTAGTTTGCGTTTATTTGGTCGTGGTCCCCCGATGTTAGCCATGAGGCGACTCAGGCAGGTCGCTCGTTGCGACGCCTTTTTGACCGCTTTCTGTATGTGAGGCCAGAAGGTTAGTTTCGTATCAAGGTATAACCCAAGGTACTTGACTTCCCCTCTAGTCGCAATCGTTGCCGTTCCAACTTTCATCGGGAGAATCGTCTGTATCCGTTTTCTCGTTAGTATGATCAGTTCAGTCTTGTTTTCCGCGATATTAAGTCCGCGTTTCGTCATCCAGTCGTTTATCCGTCTCATGACCATATTTAGTTTCAGCTGTGCCAGGTCGGGATTACGTTCGACGATGATGACTGCCGCATCGTCAGCGTAAGCGACGATGTAGCAGCCATCTGGCAGCTCAATTCTAAGTAGGTCGTCGTACAGTGCGTTCCAAAAGTCCGGTCCAAGGATTGATCCCTGTGCGACACCAGCGGTGACTATCATGGTCTCTGTTCCGTCAGTCGTTTCAAATATGATCTGTCTGTTTCGTAAGTAGTCCTCGACAATCCGGACGAGGTAGCCAGGCACCCGAAAAGCCCCGTCAAGGGCCTCGAGAATGTCTACCCACCTCGCCGAGTTGAAAGCGTTTTTAATGTCCAGTAGCGCGAGGAGTACCAAAGGGCGTGCCTGGTCACATTTTTCTCGCGTTCTCTGGTATGCGTCGACAACTTCTTGTATCGCGCCTATAGTCGATCGTCCTTTTCTAAAACCGTACTGTCGGTCGGATAGGCCGCCGGATGCGTCTATCGCGTTAGTCAGTCGTGGTCTAAGTAGCAGTTCAAAAAGCTTTCCCGTCGTGTCTAGTAGGGCCAGCGGTCGGTAGGCCGAGGGAGAGTCCGGGTCTCCCTTGCCCTTGCTTAGGAGAACCAATCTCGCCTTCTTCCACCGGCCACAGAAGGTCCCACTTTTCAGGCAGGCGTTGAAAAGGTCCAGGAGGATGTCAGGTCTGTGGATAGCGGTGGATCTGACTATCTCTCCTGGAACGCCGTCTGGTCCGGGAGCCTTTCCCGGCTTCATAAGGGATGCAGCTTGTTTAAGCTCTGTAACCGTGAAGGGGGGAATGCTGTCCAAGTCAATGCGTCTTTCGACGTCTTGTCTCGTCGGGTGCGTCGGGAAAAGTCCGTCCACTATACGTCTTGTTGTTTCCACGTCTCTTATGTTGGGAGGAGAGCGAGCTCCCAGTTTCCCAGTGACAATTTTGTAACCGGTTCCCCAGGGGTCGCGCTCGACCTCATCGCAGAGGCGCTTCCAGCACTGTCTTTTACTATCTTTAATTTTGACTTTTAATCGTTTCCGTGCTGTTCTGTACTCTAGTCTAAGCGCTTCAACGCGAGGCCCACCAGCTTCCCGGGTAAGCTTTCGCTTTTGAGCCAGGCACACCCTTCGCAAGTCGGCTATCTCTTCCGTCCACCAGTACTGTTGAGTTCGGCCGGGCGATACACCCTTATGGGGCATGGTGTCACGGCAAAACTTCTCCAGTAACTGGGCGGTCTCGTCCGCGAGTCTTTCAGTACGTTCATGACAAGTCAGGTCTTGAGGTAAACCGCTTTCCGGGGCCAAGGCCGCGCCTAGCATTTGCCTCAGTTTGTCATAGTCCAGTTTTTTCGTGTTCCACCGCTGGGGTAGGGGTCTGTTCGTTTGTCTGTTTGTCATGGCATCGCTTATCCCAAAGGCGATGTACTGGTGGTCACTAGAACTGTAGTCCTCCAGCACACGCCATTGTGTGATTCGCGGTGCCAGTCTATCTGATGCGAATGTCACGTCAGGTATAGAAAAACCGAATCCTGGTCGTCTGTATGTCATGGTACTCCCGATGTTCATGGTTACTAGGTCAAGCCTTGCGGCCATTTCTAGCAACAGTCGTCCACGTTTGTTCGTTGTTGTCATGCCCCACTCGATCGCTCTGGCGTTGAAATCTCCCGCCAATATTAGATCTCCCGTCATGTCCCGTAATCCGTCTTCTAGGAGTTCCAGTTTTGCATCGAGTTCCGAGGCAGTGCAATTTGGGGTCAGATAGACACTCACGATTACGCAGGAGCCGATTTTCACCCAGACGAAATCTTCGCCCGCCCCGCTTTTGGATACTCCACCTCGGCTGGCCCCCCTTATCCATAGAGCAGATGTTCCGCTCGCGTTGGAAAACCAGTATCTGTCAGTCTTGTTTCGTAGCTGTTCGGAGATGATCAGTACGTCAGCGTCGTATTCGTCTGCCATTCTTGGCAGAAGTAAGAGCGCAGTCTCACTCCTGTTCAAGTTGACTTGTAGTACGTTCGTCATTTTGTCTGTCTCGTCTTCTCCCTGTCCTTCCTTTCTTTTAGCGCTGCCCTGAACACTACGCACCCGCCGGAGCCAGCTACGTGAATAGTATCTTCGTACTTTGCTTCGGAACAAAGAAAGCATGAAGGTCGATTTTTACAGTCCCTGTTGGTGTGGTTAGAGGAACCACATTTCCAGCAGGCATTGCTTCGGTCTAGTCCCTTACAGTTTTTTTTTGTGTGTCCGTAACCCAGGCACTTGTAACATCTCGTTACTACTGTCCTGAGGCGGATGCGGCAATTAACCCACCCAACCCTAATTTTCCACTTTTCGAGAAGTGGCCCTGTCCTATTTCTGTCAACGTTGCAAGCTGCCATACACTGTCCGTATTTATTCGGTCCAAAAATGTGAACGTTTAGTCCGTCTTTTTGTCCAATCTCACGAGTCAGTGCCTGCTCGACTTCGGCGACGGTGGTGACACAGTCCAGGTCCATAATCTCCAGCGCGATACTGGGGCTCATGTCCTTGACCTGTCCAGCCCCCCCAACCGCCTCCTGAAGTGAGCTCTGAAAGACACTGCTGTCTACGTCGTTCGTCTTCGCTTTGATCAGCAGTCCGCCGTCTTTTGTCTGCCGGTAGCCCTTGATCCTGACCTTGGAAGCCTCAGGGTCTACTTTTTCTCTCACCGTTCTTAAAATGTCAGCGTACGTCTGTCCTTCACTTGGTCGAATCAAGACCGTTGTACCTTTTCGAGGAGCCCTTTGCCTTGGTTTTTGCTTTTCGTCTGGCTTCCGAGACTTGTCTTGCTTTTTAATTTTTTTCTGCACCTTGACCCATGCCTCTGTGTTGGCTATTCGGGTTGAAGGTACAGCTTTCTTGGCAGCGTTCTGTTGATCAGGGGTCATTGTTTTTTCGCGTTTTCTTTTTGGCCTCTGTCGGTCCTCCACGACAACCGAACTGAGTGATTTCTGTCGCTCGTACTCACTCAGGGCGGCGTCCGTAGCCTCGGTACACTTGATGACGCCCTGCTTGATGACCATGCTGACATTGGTCTGCTTGGCCATCTGAGCGTTCATTTTCGCGAGCTCTTTAAGTACTTTTTGCAAGTTAAGAGTGACCAAGTCCGACGCGCCTTCGATTTCTGAGAGCTCGGTACCAGAAGTGTGACCTTGTTCGCTTAGGAAGCTGGAGGCACTCGAGGTCCTGGACCTCGAAATCCCTGGCAGTAAATGCGATCTAGCGTTCGTTGCTGCCGCGTTCGCGCTCGCGCAGTTCGCATCGCGTTGCGTTTTGTTCGGGTCTCTCATCTGCCCGTCCTTCCTTTTTTGCATCTGTTTAGATGCATCCTCCTTTCCACCTTTTGTTTTATTATTTAGATTATGCATTCGAATCCCACGAGTAGCTAGGGAATGGCGGTCGACCTCCACAGAGCCCCGCATGTGGAGGTAAGGCTACTTACTCGGGGGGGGCGCCTGGTACCCCCGAGTAACCGTTCGCGACACCTATCAACCCTGGTGCCAAGAGAGCCACCTGAGCACGGTATCTTAACACTACGTTTATTATTATTATTGTTATTATTACTATTATTATTATTATTATTATTATTATTATTATTATTATTATTATTATTATTATTATTATTATTATTATTATTATTATTATTATTATTATTATTATTATTATTATTATTATTATTATTATTATTATTATTATTATTATTATTATTATTATT
>OZ014530.1:140337678-140352678 GCA_963966105.1 Volucella zonaria | reverse complement strand
GGCAAATGGGCACAACGAAGATACGGCTAAATAAATTTCTATGTCATCTTGTTTCTAACCGGACATGCTTATTTCAGTAACTATCTAAAGAAGATCGGGTAAGCTAGAAGCGCTTTTCGCCAATACTGAGACTCTGAAAACGATGACGCGAAACACACGTTCTTCGAGTGCACCAGATGGCTAACAGAATGTAGTGAGCTGGAACAACTGCTCGGCCCTATCACTTCAGACAACATCGTCGAAAAGATGTCCGCGAGTACACGGAATTGGGATAGAGTGTGTGAATACACTGAAAAAATATTAAAAACCAAGACAAGAGTAACAGACCTAGACGCGTCTCGACAATAATGAAGATAGCATAACTGGTAAGAGAGCTAAACCCGCAAAAGAGAACAACACAAAATGAAAAAGCCGGTCGCCAGGAGGGGAAAGAAAACGACTCCACTCTGAAGCAATACGAAAGTGGTTTCCAGAGTGGATGGTGTCAAGTTGAAAATGGTTAAGGTGGTTTTTCGTGGGCTACTTCTCGTCGGTATTAGCTTTTCCACCATCCCCAGGGTCAAAAAAAAAATTATTATTATTATTATTATTATTATTATTATTATTATTATTATTATTATTATTATTATTATTATTATTATTATTATTATTATTATTATTATTATTATTATTATTATTATTATTATTATTATTATTATTATTATTATTATTATTATTATTATTATTATTATTATTATTATTATTATTATTATTATTACCATTATTATTATTATTATTATTATTATTTTTATTATTATTATTATTATTATTATTATTATTATTATTATTATTATTATTATTATTATTATTATTATTATTATTATTATTATTATTATTATTATTATTATTATTATTATTATTATTATTATTATTATTATTATTATTATTATTATTATTATTATTATTATTATTATTATTATTATTATTATTATTATTATTATTATTATTATTATTATTATTATTATTATTATTATTATTATTATTATTATTATTATTATTATTATTATTATTATTATTATTATTATTATTATTATTATTATTATTATTATTATTATTATTATTATTATTATTATTATTATTATTATTATTATTATTATTATTATTATTATTATGATTATTATTATTATTATTATTTTTATTATTATTATTATTATTATTATTATTATTATTATTATTATTATTATTATTATTAGCATTATTATCTATTCTCCTGTTTGAGTGCGAAATATTGTCTGAAGTCCTTCGCCAGGAGAAAAACAGAGATGAGATGGCCGAAGTCCAAGGACGCGGTGCTCTACTCATCGCGAGCTCATATATAACTGTACCAGAAGCAGCTATATTGGTTTTCGCGGGAACAACCCCCATCGATCTCCTCGCAACAGACAGAAAATACATATACGATAAGAAATCCGAAATTGGAACGGAAGCAGCTGTTCTTGAGGCGAGAGAACATACGAAACAACAATGGCAGGAGAGATGGAACTCGGAACGGTGGGGCCGTTGGACTGCTACACTAATCAAAAGCGCTGGCAAATGGGCACAACGAAGATACGGCGAAATAAATTTCTATGTCATCTTGTTTCTAACCGGACATGCTTACTTCAGTAGCTATCTAAAGAAGATGACGCGAAACACACGTTCTTCGAGTGCACCAGATGGCTAACAGAATGTAGTGAGCTGGAACAACTGCTCGGCCCTTTCACTTCAGACAACATTGTCGAAAAGATGTACACGTAAATGTACACGTACACCCGCAAAAGAGAACAACAGAAAATGAAAAAGCCGGTCGCTAGGAGGGGAAAGAAAACGACTCCACTCTGAAGCAATACGAAAGTGGTTTCCAGAGTGGATGGTGTCAAGTTGAAAATGGTTAAGGTGGTTTTTCGTGGGCTACTTCTCGTCGGCATTAGCTTTTCCACCATCCCCAGGGTCAAAAAAAAAATTATTATTATTATTATTATTATTATTATTATTATTATTATTAATATTATTATTATTATTATTATTATTATTATTATTAATATTATTATTATTATTATTATTATTATTATTATTATTATTATTATTATTATTATTATTATTATTATTATTATTATTATTATTATTATTATTATTATTATTATTATTATTATTATTATTATTATTATTATTATTATTATTATTATTATTATTATTATTATTATCATTATTATATTATTATTAATATTATTATTATTATTATTATTATTATTATTATTATTATTACCCACGGAAGCAGTGCAACGCAAGCTCACCCAAGTAATGCTAAGAACTCAAGCATGGCTAAACTCACATGGACTACATCTTGCAACACAGAAAACCGAGCTATTACTCTTTACACGAAGACAGACGCCCACAGAACTGGAGATGCGAATAAATGAAGAAGCAATAATGACGCAAGCGGACAGCGGCTTTGCGCATAGCTTCGGCATATCGCACTGTATCTGACGCAGCAATACTGGTAATAGCGGGAGTGGTACCAATTGACCTTCTTGCTAAAGAACGGCACAAAATATGGCAAATGAGGACAAACGGCGGATACACGGCGCTAGCAGCAGCAGCGATAAGGCGACAAACCATATGTACATGGCAAGATACATGGACAAATGATGACCGTGGCAGATGGACGGCCCGAATGATACCGGTGTTAGAACCTTGGCTTAATCGACGTGCAGGCGAAACCAACTACTATTTGACGCAAATGCTCTCAGGACATGGCTACTTCTGAAGATACCTTCATCGCATACATAAATGCGCGCAACCAAGCTGCTTATATGGAGATGCCGAAAGTGATGATGCGGAACACATTTTCTTCTATTGCAGAAAATGGAGTCCTATGCGGGAAGAAATAGAGCTACACATGGGACAAATTACCCCCGAAAATATAATACGGAAGATGAGCTCAAGCGAAGAAAACTGGCAAATAATCCAAAAATATGTTGAAAAAATTCTTAAGTCCAAACAAAGAGACCTCGAAGCCGCACGGTAATGCCTCAAATAGCAAAGATAGCAAAGAGAGAATAACCCAAGCGTGGCCTGGACGCAGGCATTTCACGTAGATGTCAAAGGGCGCTACACGAAGGACCCCACACTGAAGTAATGGCAAAAGTTTCGGTACCAGGGTGGAAAGAGGTCCGCGAAGGAGGGGGAAGTTTTTTAGTGTTTTTGTTTTTTTCCACATACCACTACTGTGACGACAGTTTTGATGAGGCGCGAAGCATTTTCGACCTCCTCAGACGCACAAAAAAAAATATTATTATTATTATTATTATTATTATTATTATTATTATTATTATTATTATTATTATTATTATTATTATTATTATTATTATTATTATTATTACTATTATTATTATTATTATTATTGTTATTATTATTATTATTATTATTATTATTATTATTATTATTATTATTATTGTTATTATTATTATTATTATTATTATTACTATTATTATTATTATTATTATTATTATTATTATTATTATTATTATTATTATTATTGTTATTATTATTATTATTATTATTATTATTATTATTATTATTATTATTTATATTATTATTATTATTATTATTATTGTTATTATTATTATTATTATTATTATTATTATTATAATTATTATTATTATTATTATTGTTATTATTATTATTATTATTATTATTATTATTATTATTATTATTATTATTATTATTATTATTATTATTATTATTATTATTATTATTATTATTACTATTATTATAATTATTATTATTATTATTATTATTATTATTGTTATTATTATTATTATTATTATTATTATTATTATTATTATTATTATTATTATTATTATTATTATTATTATTATTATTATTATTATTATTATTATTATTATTATTATTATTATTATTATTATTATTATTATTAATTATTATTATTATTATTATTATTATTATTATTATTATTATTATTATTATGTCACACCGGTGCTGACAGACTCCGTGATAGCCTACACCTCACCACGGCAAGAGTATATTGAGAAGATGAGGACCGCGGAGCAAGAGTCCTTAACCAAGTGTAAAGACGTGCTCCGAAAAATTAAACTGGCTATGACAAGGCAAAGGAATGTCAGCATGGACGTAAAATCGGGTGTCTCGGAACTAGAGGAACTGCTGGAGGTAATGGAAAGCTACAGGCGAAATTGGCTGAACACGGAGAAACAAATAACACGACCAAATACAACCTCTTGGAGCAAGAAGTGTCAGCCGGTTGTGGTAATAGAAAACACTCCAAGAACCGCAAAGAAGAAAAGAGTAGCAGCGAGCCCAGCAGAAACTGAATCGCTTACACAATCCAACGAGAACGGAAGAGAAAAGTGGCATATAGTTACAAGGAAAAAAGCTCGAACACACGAAGAACAGAGGGACTCGAAAGAGGAGAAAACTCCCCAAAAACAAAAAACAGACGAGCAAAAAGGAAAGGAAACTACACCAAGGAATAGACAGAAAAAGAAAAAACAAGCCAAGCTCCGACCCGAAGCAATTCTTATTAAGCCGAGAGGCGAAGAAACATATGCAGGGATCCTAAAGGAAATACGCACCAGCGCAAACCCAGATGACTCTGGAACTGTCATAAGAGCAGTGCGTAAAACGAAAGGAGGAGACGTCCTCGTTGAGCTCGACGCCAAGACAAAGGACAAGGTAGCCTTTGGAAGGTCGCTGGAAAATATCTTAGGCGAAAAGGCGGTTGTTCGTAATCTGGAACCAAAAATAACACTCGAAATAAGGGATATGGACGAACTTACCACTGTAGAAGAGGTCCACCAAGCCATAAAGAACAGAGTTAGTGACCCCACATTAGACATCCGAGCTTTTGTCACTAAACAGAGTCGAAGTGGCCAACAAATTGCCATAGTAGAAGTAAACACTCGAATAGCCGAAGAACTAATGAAATCCCCCAGGATTAAAATAGGATGGATTCACTGCAGAATCCGCAGAAGGGTTGTAGTCCCATGCTGCTACAGATGCTTCGGGTATGGACACCTGCAAACTTCCTGCGCAGAAGTGGATCGAAAGAGCCTGGGACTCTGTATTAAATGCGGAGAACAGGGACACAAAAAACAAGACTGCACGAAAAGCGCAAAGTGCTGCTTATGCACTGCGCTTAAGAATCCATCACTAGGACTGGATCACGTGCCAGGGTCAGGCAAATGTCAGGTGTTTAGAGAGGCACTTGAAAGAGCAAAGAAAAGAAACGCCAAATGAGCAGAATACTCCAAGGAAATCTCCACAGAAGTCGAATGGCGGATGAGCTCCTAACCAAACTCATAACTGAGCTGAAAGCAGACATAGTTATCATCAGCGAACAGTATAAGAATAAAAAATGCCCAAACTGGATCACAGACACACTGGGAACCGCCGCTGTCTGGATCCCGAACGCGACAAAAATTACTGTTAAAGACCAAGACAGTGAAAGAGGCTTCGCCTGGATGAAATGCGCGGAACCCACACTAATAAGCTGCTATTTCACCCCAAACGAAGGCATAAGCGAGTTCCGAGAAAAACTGGATAGATTAGAAGACTTTATACAAGAGACAGAGGGGGAAGTGCTGGTCGCCGGTGACTTCAATGCTAGAGCACAGGAATGGGGTATGTCAAATACAAACTCACGCGGAAGGTACATACTCGAAATGGCCGCAAGAAGAAGTATTAATGTAGTCAATATAGGCAACACGTCTACATTTAGGAGACCTGGATACGAAGAGACAATCCCTGACATAACCTTTGCCTCAGAACAAACTTCAGCCAAGATAAAAAATTGGAGAGTTATAGAAGACTTCACAGGCAGCGATCATCAATACATCGCTTACGAAATATGCAGCCAAGAACGCGCCATCAACCCGAACCGAAGCCGAAAAACACGATTGAATGCCAATAGACTCAATGAAGAGCTACTCAGATCTGCACTCGGGGGGACCGTAAATACGACCGCAGAAATGGCGGGGAATGCAGAAACAAACACAGAAGCTACGGTGCAGCTTATACGCCAAGCATGCAACGCATCGATGCCACGCGTCCATCTCGGGTACCAAAACAGAAAACCGGTGTACTGGTGGACCGACGAGATCGCGGCTCTCCGAAGAAAATGCCTACACCTGAGGCGCAGAGTCACCAGGGGGAGAAGAAGAAATGCGGAACTCAATGCAAACACTGTAACGGAGTTCAGTAATGCAAGGACCGAGCTCAAGAGAGCAATAAAACAGAGTAAAAAGCACAAGTGGGAAGCCCTTCGCCGAGATGTGAACAACGATCCCTGGGGACTAGGCTATAAGATCGTAATGCGAAAGCTGGGAAGACGGATGACAAGCCCGGGCCTCAGCGAAGAAAAAATGAGGAACATAGTGGAAACTTTATTCCCAACTCACCCCACCAGACCCCCTGACATCCCCATAACTCCACTAGAAGAAATCCCACTATTCACTGAAGAAGAGCTGACTCTGGCGGCGAAAACCCTGCAGATCCGAAAAGCCCCCGGCCCTGACGGAATACCAGCAGAGATTCTTAAAAAGATAGCACAAATATCCCCACAACTGCTATTGAATATGTACAACATATGCCTGCAAGAAGCGGTTTTCCCCAGAAGATGGAAAATGCAACGACTGGTACTAATCAGCAAGGGGAAAGGCAACCTAGACACCCCATCAGGCTACAGGCCTCTATGCATGCTGGATATCGCAGGGAAACTTCTGGAAAAACTGCTGAAGACGCGGATAACAGCAGCCGTACAAACAGCAGGAGGTTTAGCCGAAAGACAGCACGGCTCTCGAAAGGGCCACTCTACTATCGGAGCAGTTAGAGAAGTGATAAAGTCCACCCAAATGGCCCAACAAGGAAATCACCACTCAAGAAAGATTGTGCTACTAGCAACTCTGGATGTCCGAAATGCTTTTAACTCAACCAGATGGACGGACATAATATACGCGCTCGAACACGACTTTAGCATACCCGAGTACCTCTTGAGGATGGTGAAAGACTACCTAAAAGACAGAGAGCTAATCTACGACACCAAAGAAGGCGCGCGGAGAAAGCAAATCACCGCTGGAGCAGCGCAGGGTTCAATTCTGGGACCCGACCTCTGGAACATCGCTTATGATAACGTCCTTCGCATGGAGATGCCAGAAGACACGTTTCTAGTAGGCTACGCGGACGACATTGCCGCAGTGATAACAGCAAGGGATATTCATAATGCACAAATGAAATTAAACCAGGTGATGAGAAGAGTCCTACCCTGGATGCAAGAACATGGCCTAAGGCTAGCTGCAGAAAAGACGGAGATAGTCCTGCTAACCAAAAAGAGAATCCCGACCAGAGTTGATTTTCAGGTAGGGCAAGAGACGATCATCAGCAAGGAAGCGGTCAAGTACCTGGGGGTAGTCCTTAATACGAAACTCACCTTCTGGCAACAAATAAAGGGCGCATCAGAACGGGCTGCAAAAGTAACGACAGCACTAAGCCGACTAATGGCTAACATAGGAGGCCCGACGGCTAGCAAAAGAAAACTTCTGATGACGGTAACAAACTCTATTCTCCTGTATGGGTGCGAAATATGGGCTGAAGCCCTTCGCCAGGAGAAATACAGAAAACAGATGGCAGCAGTCCAAAGACGCGGTGCCTTACGCATCGCGAGCTCATATAGAACTGTACCAGAAGCAGCTATATTGGTAGTCGCGGGAACAACCCCCATCGATCTCCTCGCAACAGAGAGAAAATACATATATGAAAGGAAATCCGAAATTGGAACGGAAGCAGCTGTTCTTGAGGCGAAAGAACATACGAAACAACAATGGCAGGAGAGATGGAACTCAGAACGGAGGGGCCGTTGGACTGCTACACTAATCAAAAGCGCTGACAAATGGGCACAACGAAAATACGGCGAAATAAATTACTATGTCACCCAGTTTCTAACCGGACATGGTTACTTCAGTAGCTACCTAAAGAAGATCGGGAAAGCCAGAAGCGCTTTTTGCCAGTGCGGAGACTCTGAAAACGATGACGCGAAAGACACGTTTTTCGAGTGCACCAGATGGTTAACAGAAAGAAGCGAGCTGGAACAACTGCTCGGCCCTATCACTCCAGACAACATCGTCGAAAAGATGTCGGCGAGTGCACGGAACTGGGATAAAGTGTGTGAAAACACAGAAAAAATATTAAAAACCAAAAAAAGAGAGACAGACCTAGACGCGTCTCGACAATAACGAAGATAGCCTAACGGGCAAGAGAGCTAAACCCGCAAAAGAGAACAACACAAAATGAAAAAGCCGGTCAGCAGGGGGGGGAAAGAAAACGACGGCAGTTGCGACTGCAAGTCGTATCGGTACTGACATTTATTTATTTATTAATTAATTATTGCACTACGGTTGCTGCAGGAATTTACGTACAATCCTACATGTACTTAAGATAACTGCTTTCGAGATTTGGGGTAGTAGTTTTTCGCACTTTATGTTCTTTAACTCCTCAAATGCAGTTTTTGTAATAATTCCGGTGCTGGATATGACAATTGGGACCACGCGTATTGATGTTAGTCTTTCCCGTTGTTTGATTTCGTGAGCAAGTTCAACATATTTTGCAATTTTTTCGGCAGAGGTTCGAATTATGTTATCCGTTAATGGAACTGCTACGTCTATTAGATATCCCTTTCTTTTCACTTTGTCTATATATACGATATCGGGTCTATTAGCCCTTATTGTATGGTCAGTTGTCATCGGCCTATCCCAATACAGCTTGTAGCCGGAGCTTAGCAAAACATCATTGGGTTTATATTTGTAGTGTGGTTGCTTCGATTCCATCAGTCTATACCTTAATGCTAATTCCTGGTGAACAATCTTAGCTACGTTGTTGTGCCTATGCAGATAATCGCTATTTGCTAGTGATGTGCAGCCATTTATAATATGCTCAATTGATTCTGGGCTGTGTCTACATTATTATTATTATTATTATTATTATTATTATTATTATTATTATTATTATTATTATTATTATTATTATTATTATTAATATTATTATTATTATTATTATTATTATTATTATTATTATTATTATTATTATTATTATTATTATTAATATTATTATTATTATTATTATTATTATTATTATTATTATTATTATTATTATTATTATTATTATTATTATTATTATTATTATTATTATTATTATTATTATTATTATTATTATTATTATTATTATTATTATTATTATTATTATTATTATTATTATTATTATTATTATTATTATTATTATTATTATTATTATTATTATTATTATTATTATTATTATTATTATTATTATTATTATTATTATTATTATTATTATTATTATTATTATTATTATTATTATTATTATTATTATTATTATTATTATTATTATTATTATTATTATTATTATTATTATTATTATTATTATTATTATTATTATTATTATTATTATTATTATTATTATTATTATTATTATTATTATTATTATTATTATTATTATTATTATTATTATTATTATTATTATTATTATTATTATTATTATTATTATTTTTTTTTTTTTTTTTTTTTTTTTTTTATGAGGGTGTGGTGAGAATCTTCATCAGCTAGGAAGTTGGCCCAGCTGCCTGCTAGCAAATTTACATCCTAGCAGGAGACCCCGTCGAGCATCCGCACTCGGCGGGAGTGTCAGATTTTTACTGACTAAACTCACCCTCCCTATGTTCGCCAGTCGGACGGGGACCGCGTTAGCATTACTTCCGTCCGACCGGCCTTTCTGTGAAGGTTACAAAGCCCCCTCTCAATCAGTCATCTCTCAGGCATCCATCCGCATTTTTACCCCTCAAAACGGTCTCGATAAAGGCCGCCAGAAGACCCCAGTGACTGTTATTTTGGAGCATCACGCCTATGATGTTGTCCGGCGTGATTGCTCCTACAACAGTCTCGATTTCCTGTCGGCGTCTTGTCCATCTGTCGCAGTCGAAAAACGTATGTTCCGCGTCGTCCCTGTCGTGTCCACAGTATGTGCAGTTCGGTGTCCGTACTCGTCTCAGTTTGTAGAGGTAATACCGGAAATAGCCATGTCCAGTCAGAAATTGAGTGGCGTAAAAGTTGACGTCCCCAAATTTCCGATCTGTCCAGGCTCTCATGTCCGTTATTAGCCTTTTCGTCCATCGTCCTTTGGTTGTGTTTGTCCAACGGTCTTCCCAGTCTCGTAGTGTCTGCTGTCTTTCCCTTTCTGCCGCATCCGCTCTTCCCGTCTCGGCACTAGATACATAGATCCTCCTCCGCTCCAGCGCAAGAAGGTCTATGGGGATTACCCCAGCCACAACAAGAACAGCCTCTTGCGAGACAGTTCTGTAGGCCGAGGCAACACGCAGTGCCCCCCGTCTCTGTACATTTGTCATCGCTTTGGCGTACTTCTTTACCCGGAGCGCCTCTGCCCAGATTTCGGATCCGTAAAGTAGTATCGAGTGGATGGTCGTCATTAGTAGTTTGCGTTTATTTGGTCGTGGTCCCCCGATGTTAGCCATGAGGCGACTCAGGCAGGTCGCTCGTTGCGACGCCTTTTTGACCGCTTTCTGTATGTGAGGCCAGAAGGTTAGTTTCGTATCAAGGTATAACCCAAGGTACTTGACTTCCCCTCTAGTCGCAATCGTTGCCGTTCCAACTTTCATCGGGAGAATCGTCTGTATCCGTTTTCTCGTTAGTATGATCAGTTCAGTCTTGTTTTCCGCGATATTAAGTCCGCGTTTCGTCATCCAGTCGTTTATCCGTCTCATGACCATATTTAGTTTCAGCTGTGCCAGGTCGGGATTACGTTCGACGATGATGACTGCCGCATCGTCAGCGTAAGCGACGATGTAGCAGCCATCTGGCAGCTCAATTCTAAGTAGGTCGTCGTACAGTGCGTTCCAAAAGTCCGGTCCAAGGATTGATCCCTGTGCGACACCAGCGGTGACTATCATGGTCTCTGTTCCGTCAGTCGTTTCAAATATGATCTGTCTGTTTCGTAAGTAGTCCTCGACAATCCGGACGAGGTAGCCAGGCACCCGAAAAGCCCCGTCAAGGGCCTCGAGAATGTCTACCCACCTCGCCGAGTTGAAAGCGTTTTTAATGTCCAGTAGCGCGAGGAGTACCAAAGGGCGTGCCTGGTCACATTTTTCTCGCGTTCTCTGGTATGCGTCGACAACTTCTTGTATCGCGCCTATAGTCGATCGTCCTTTTCTAAAACCGTACTGTCGGTCGGATAGGCCGCCGGATGCGTCTATCGCGTTAGTCAGTCGTGGTCTAAGTAGCAGTTCAAAAAGCTTTCCCGTCGTGTCTAGTAGGGCCAGCGGTCGGTAGGCCGAGGGAGAGTCCGGGTCTCCCTTGCCCTTGCTTAGGAGAACCAATCTCGCCTTCTTCCACCGGCCACAGAAGGTCCCACTTTTCAGGCAGGCGTTGAAAAGGTCCAGGAGGATGTCAGGTCTGTGGATAGCGGTGGATCTGACTATCTCTCCTGGAACGCCGTCTGGTCCGGGAGCCTTTCCCGGCTTCATAAGGGATGCAGCTTGTTTAAGCTCTGTAACCGTGAAGGGGGGAATGCTGTCCAAGTCAATGCGTCTTTCGACGTCTTGTCTCGTCGGGTGCGTCGGGAAAAGTCCGTCCACTATACGTCTTGTTGTTTCCACGTCTCTTATGTTGGGAGGAGAGCGAGCTCCCAGTTTCCCAGTGACAATTTTGTAACCGGTTCCCCAGGGGTCGCGCTCGACCTCATCGCAGAGGCGCTTCCAGCACTGTCTTTTACTATCTTTAATTTTGACTTTTAATCGTTTCCGTGCTGTTCTGTACTCTAGTCTAAGCGCTTCAACGCGAGGCCCACCAGCTTCCCGGGTAAGCTTTCGCTTTTGAGCCAGGCACACCCTTCGCAAGTCGGCTATCTCTTCCGTCCACCAGTACTGTTGAGTTCGGCCGGGCGATACACCCTTATGGGGCATGGTGTCACGGCAAAACTTCTCCAGTAACTGGGCGGTCTCGTCCGCGAGTCTTTCAGTACGTTCATGACAAGTCAGGTCTTGAGGTAAACCGCTTTCCGGGGCCAAGGCCGCGCCTAGCATTTGCCTCAGTTTGTCATAGTCCAGTTTTTTCGTGTTCCACCGCTGGGGTAGGGGTCTGTTCGTTTGTCTGTTTGTCATGGCATCGCTTATCCCAAAGGCGATGTACTGGTGGTCACTAGAACTGTAGTCCTCCAGCACACGCCATTGTGTGATTCGCGGTGCCAGTCTATCTGATGCGAATGTCACGTCAGGTATAGAAAAACCGAATCCTGGTCGTCTGTATGTCATGGTACTCCCGATGTTCATGGTTACTAGGTCAAGCCTTGCGGCCATTTCTAGCAACAGTCGTCCACGTTTGTTCGTTGTTGTCATGCCCCACTCGATCGCTCTGGCGTTGAAATCTCCCGCCAATATTAGATCTCCCGTCATGTCCCGTAATCCGTCTTCTAGGAGTTCCAGCTTTGCATCGAGTTCCGAGGCAGTGCAATTTGGGGTCAGATAGACACTCACGATTACGCAGGAGCCGATTTTCACCCAGACGAAATCTTCGCCCGCCCCGCTTTTGGATACTCCACCTCGGCTGGCCCCCCTTATCCATAGAGCAGATGTTCCGCTCGCGTTGGAAAACCAGTATCTGTCAGTCTTGTTTCGTAGCTGTTCGGAGATGATCAGTACGTCAGCGTCGTATTCGTCTGCCATTCTTGGCAGAAGTAAGAGCGCAGTCTCACTCCTGTTCAAGTTGACTTGTAGTACGTTCGTCATTTTGTCTGTCTCGTCTTCTCCCTGTCCTTCCTTTCTTTTAGCGCTGCCCTGAACACTACGCACCCGCCGGAGCCAGCTACGTGAATAGTATCTTCGTACTTTGCTTCGGAACAAAGAAAGCATGAAGGTCGATTTTTACAGTCCCTGTTGGTGTGGTTAGAGGAACCACATTTCCAGCAGGCATTGCTTCGGTCTAGTCCCTTACAGTTTTTTTTTGTGTGTCCGTAACCCAGGCACTTGTAACATCTCGTTACTACTGTCCTGAGGCGGATGCGGCAATTAACCCACCCAACCCTAATTTTCCACTTTTCGAGAAGTGGCCCTGTCCTATTTCTGTCAACGTTGCAAGCTGCCATACACTGTCCGTATTTATTCGGTCCAAAAATGTGAACGTTTAGTCCGTCTTTTTGTCCAATCTCACGAGTCAGTGCCTGCTCGACTTCGGCGACGGTGGTGACGCAGTCCAGGTCCATAATCTCCAGCGCGATACTGGGGCTCATGTCCTTGACCTGTCCAGCCCCCCCAACCGCCTCCTGAAGTGAGCTCTGAAAGACACTGCTGTCTACGTCGTTCGTCTTCGCTTTGATCAGCAGTCCGCCGTCTTTTGTCTGCCGGTAGCCCTTGATCCTGACCTTGGAAGCCTCAGGGTCTACTTTTTCTCTCACCGTTCTTAAAATGTCAGCGTACGTCTGTCCTTCACTTGGTCGAATCAAGACCGTTGTACCTTTTCGAGGAGCCCTTTGCCTTGGTTTTTGCTTTTCGTCTGGCTTCCGAGACTTGTCTTGCTTTTTAATTTTTTTCTGCACCTTGACCCATGCCATTATTATTATTATTATTATTATTATTATTATTATTATTATTATTATTATTATTATTATTATTATTATTATTATTGTTATTATTATTATTATTATTATTATTATTATTATTATTATTATTATTATTATTATTATTATTATTATTATTATTATTATTATTATTATTATTATTATTATTATTATTATTATTATTATTATTATTATTATTATTATTATTGTTATTATTATTATTATTATTATTATTATTATCATTATTATTATTATTATTATTATTATTATTATTATTATTATTATTATTATTATTATTATTATTATTATTATTATTATTATTATTATTATTATTATTATTATTATTATTATTATTATTATTATTATTATTATTATTATTATTATTATTATTATTATTATTATTATTATTATTATTATTATTATTATTATTATTATTATTATTATTATTATTATTATTATTATTATTATTATTATTATTATTATTATTATTATTATTATTTTTATTATTATTATTATTATTTTTATTATTATTATTATTATTATTATTATTATTATAATAATTATTATAATAATAAATTTGATGCATATTGATCAATGTGTGGTCAAGCTGCATATCATATGGGTGTCCTCCATGCATGGGCTTGGCCTTCCAAGACGCTGTAAGGTTGCTGGTGGTCTTGACATTCTCGGGAATAGGGAAGTTGTCTGATTTTAGGTGTAAAGGCGTAAAGCCATCATCGGCTAGAACAATAGCCTTTATCAACGGTGATGTGCTAGTTAAAAAGTACTGGCGGAGATTTAAATTTTGCTGGTAGTGAAGTCGGCTGATGTTCACAATTCCTCTTCCACCCATTCTTCGAGGAAGAGATGTTCTTTCAATCGCACTTTGTGGGTGTTGACTTTGATATCTCGTCAGAGATGTGCGTATCAATATGTCAAGATTTGTAGCATCTGTAGGTACACCTTACCAGGTGTACCATTTTGCATTTATCCAAACCAAATTCCATCTGAATATCTCTGATAAAACTTTTGACCACTTCTATCATCCGGTGGAGTTTTTCTCTTTTATTGGAGTGGAATTTGAGGTAATCAACGTATAAGAAGTGGTTAAAAGAGTGGTCAAATGTTTCAGTTTTGATGGAAAATCCAGACCTCATTTGGCTCAGAATTCTGCTAAGTGGGTTGAGTCCCAAGCAAAACCAAAGAGGGCTTAGAGCATCTCCCTGAAATATACCACTTCGTACGCGAATAGTTTTGCTAACTGACCCATCCTGATGCAGTTTAGTGTTCCATTTTTCCATCAAAAATTTCAGA
>OZ014530.1:140325178-140332678 GCA_963966105.1 Volucella zonaria | reverse complement strand
ATTATTATTATTATTATTATTATTATTATTATTATTATTATTATTATTATTATTATTATTATTATTATTATTATTATTATTATTATTATTATTATTATTATTATTATTATTATTATTATTATTATTATTATTATTATTATTATTATTATTATTATTATTATTATTATTATTATTATTATTTTTATTATTATTATTATTATTATTATTATTATTATTATTATTAATATTATTATTATTATTATTATTACTATTATTATTATTATTATTATTATTATTATTATTATTATTATTATTATTATTATAATAATAATTATTATAATAATAAATTTGATGCATATTGATCAATGTGGTCAAGCTGCATATCATATGGGTGTCCTCCATGCATGGGCTTGGCCTTCCAAGACGCTGTAAGGTTGCTGGTGGTCTTGACATTCTCGGGAATAGGGAAGTTGTCTGATTTTAGGTGTAAAGGCGTAAAGCCATCATCGGCTAGAACAATAGCCTTTATCAACGGTGATGTGCTAGTTAAAAAGTACTGGCGGAGATTTAAATTTTGCTGGTAGTGAAGTCGGCTGATGTTCACAATTCCTCTTCCACCCATTCTTCGAGGAAGAGATGTTCTTTCAATCGCACTTTGTGGGTGTTGACTTTGATATCTCGTCAGAGATGTGCGTATCAATATGTCAAGATTTGTAGCATCTGTAGGTACACCTTACCAGGTGTACCATTTTGCATTTATCCAAACCAAATTCCATCTGAATATCTCTGATAAAACTTTTGACCACTTCTATCATCCGGTGGAGTTTTTCTCTTTTATTGGAGTGGAATTTGAGGTAATCAACGTATAAGAAGTGGTTAAAAGAGTGGTCAAATGTTTCAGTTTTGATGGAAAATCCAGACCTCATTTGGCTCAGAATTCTGCTAAGTGGGTTGAGTCCCAAGCAAAACCAAAGAGGGCTTAGAGCATCTCCCTGAAATATACCACTTCGTACGCGAATAGTTTTGCTAACTGACCCATCCTGATGCAGTTTAGTGTTCCATTTTTCCATCAAAAATTTCAGACAGTCCACTATGAATTGATCAACTTTATAAATCTCAAGTACTTTGATGAGGTATCCATGGGGCATTGAATCGAAAGCCTTTTTATAATCTATGTAGGCCATGCTTAAGTTTCTTTTTTTTCTCAGGGCCAAACCTGTGATTACAGAGTCGATCGTTAGCTGGTCTTTGCATCCCATAGTTTGTCTGCTTCAGCCTTTTTGTTCGTCCGAAATGATGTTGTTGGACTGGCAGTGGCGATAAATTCTATCAGAAAGAATTTTCGTGAACAGCTTGTATGTTGTGCACAAGCATGTGATGGGACGGTATTTCGAGGGATCTGTGCTTACCTTTCCTTTCGGAAGCAGAAAAGTTAGTCCGGTTGTCAGGAACGCGGGTGGTATACTCGTCAGCAGCAGCATACTGGTGAAACATTTCACAAGTTCTTCATGGGTTGTGGTGAGCTTTTTGAGCCAGAAGTTTATCCATTCCAGGTGCCTTCCAATTAATAGTTTTAGAAATGGCGTCACCAACTTCCTCCTTACTTATATGTTGAGCCAGCATTGGTGTTATATGCTCGCATTGTACGCTTTCGTCGGCAATCCACTGGGCAGAGTCATTATGTTGTTTAGCTACACTCCAGATGTTCTCCCAGAATTGTTCTGTTCTATCCATTGATTTATAGTCGTTATCCTTCGATGGTTGGAGTGGGGATGAGTGGGGATTGAGCCAGAATTTTTTAAGTTTATCCATTCCAGGTGCCTTCCAATTAATAGTTTTAGAAATGGCGTCACCAACTTCCTCCTTACTTATATGTTGAGCCAGCATTGGTGTTCTATGCTCGCATTGTACGCTTTCGTCGGCCATCCACTGGGCAGAGTCATTATGTTGTTTAGCTACACTCCAGATGTTCTCCCAGAATTGTTCTGTTCTATCCATTGATGGATAGTCGTTATCCTTCGATGGTTGGAGTGGGGATGCGATATTCCTGAAGAAAGCCTTCTGGTTTTTGAAGAACAAGGTGTTGTCTGCCTTTCTTTTGCTGCACTTCGTGTAACGGTGTAAGCGCTTATTCAATGCTGCTAGTATCTGGGTTTTCCTGTCCAGAATATCCGTGACCTGTTCCATACTTGTGCTGGCGCATCGGAGTGGCTTAATTAGTCTCGCGACACGTCTGCAAAGTCTTTTAGATCTTAGTCCGTTTCTAAAGGATATTAGCCTTCCAATATCCTGTCTTACCATTTCTATTTTATTTATTATTATTATTATTATTATTATTATTATTATTATTATTATTATTATTATTATTATTATTATTATTATTATTATTATTATTATTATTATTATTATTATTATTATTATTATTATTATTATTATTATTATTATTATTATTATTATTATTATTATTATTATTATTATTATTATTATTATTATTATTATTATTATTATTATTATTATTATTATTATTATTATTATTATTATTATTATTATTATTATTATTATTATTATTATTATTATTATTATTATTATTATTATTATTATTATTATTATTATTATTATTATTATTATTATTATTATTATTATTATTATTATTATTATTATTATTATTATTATTATTATTATTATTATTATTATTATTATTATTATTATTATTATTATTATTATTATTATTATTATTATTATTATTATTATTATTATTATTATTATTATTATTATTATTATTATTATTATTATTATTATTATTATTATTATTATTATTATTATTATTATTATTATTATTATTATTTTTATTATTATTATTATTATTATTATTATTATTATTATTATTAATAATATTATTATTATTATTATTATTATTATTATTATTACTATTATTATTAGTATTATTATTATTATTATTATTATTATTATTATTATTATTATTATTATTATTATTATTATAATAATAATTATTATAATAATAAATTTGATGCATATTGATCAATGTGGTCAAGCTGCATATCATATGGGTGTCCTCCATGCATGGGCTTGGCCTTCCAAGACGCTGTAAGGTTGCTGGTGGTCTTGACATTCTCGGGAATAGGGAAGTTGTCTGATTTTAGGTGTAAAGGCGTAAAGCCATCATCGGCTAGAACAATAGCCTTTATCAACGGTGATGTGCTAGTTAAAAAGTACTGGCGGAGATTTAAATTTTGCTGGTAGTGAAGTCGGCTGATGTTCACAATTCCTCTTCCACCCATTCTTCGAGGAAGAGATGTTCTTTCAATCGCACTTTGTGGGTGTTGACTTTGATATCTCGTCAGAGATGTGCGTATCAATATGTCAAGATTTGTAGCATCTGTAGGTACACCTTACCAGGTGTACCATTTTGCATTTATCCAAACCAAATTCCATCTGAATATCTCTGATAAAACTTTTGACCACTTCTATCATCCGGTGGAGTTTTTCTCTTTTATTGGAGTGGAATTTGAGGTAATCAACGTATAAGAAGTGGTTAAAAGAGTGGTCAAATGTTTCAGTTTTGATGGAAAATCCAGACCTCATTTGGCTCAGAATTCTGCTAAGTGGGTTGAGTCCCAAGCAAAACCAAAGAGGGCTTAGAGCATCTCCCTGAAATATACCACTTCGTACGCGAATAGTTTTGCTAACTGACCCATCCTGATGCAGTTTAGTGTTCCATTTTTCCATCAAAAATTTCAGACAGTCCACTATGAATTGATCAACTTTATAAATCTCAAGTACTTTGATGAGGTATCCATGGGGCATTGAATCGAAAGCCTTTTTATAATCTATGTAGGCCATGCTTAAGTTTCTTTTTTTTCTCAGGGCCAAACCTGTGATTACAGAGTCGATCGTTAGCTGGTCTTTGCATCCCATAGTTCGTCTGCTTCAGCCTTTTTGTTCGTCCGAAATGATGTTGTTGGACTGGCAGTGGCGATAAATTCTATCAGAAAGAATTTTCGTGAACAGCTTGTATGTTGTGCACAAGCATGTGATGGGACGGTATTTCGAGGGATCTGTGCTTACCTTTCCTTTCGGAAGCAGAAAAGTTAGTCCGGTTGTCAGGAACGCGGGTGGTATACTCGTCAGCAGCAGCATACTGGTGAAACATTTCGCAAGTTCTTCATGGGTTGTGGTGAGCTTTTTGAGCCAGAAGTTTATCCATTCCAGGTGCCTTCCAATTAATAGTTTTAGAAATGGCGTCACCAACTTCCTCCTTACTTATATGTTGAGCCAGCATTGGTGTTATATGCTCGCATTGTACGCTTTCGTCGGCAATCCACTGGGCAGAGTCATTATGTTGTTTAGCTACACTCCAGATGTTCTCCCAGAATTGTTCTGTTCTATCCATTGATTTATAGTCGTTATCCTTCGATGGTTGGAGTGGGGATGAGTGGGGATTGAGCCAGAATTTTTTAAGTTTATCCATTCCAGGTGCCTTCCAATTAATAGTTTTAGAAATGGCGTCACCAACTTCCTCCTTACTTATATGTTGAGCCAGCATTGGTGTTCTATGCTCGCATTGTACGCTTTCGTCAGCCATCCACTGGGCAGAGTCATTATGTTGTTTAGCTACACTCCAGATGTTCTCCCAGAATTGTTCTGTTCTATCCATTGATGGATAGTCGTTATCCTTCGATGGTTGGAGTGGGGATGCGATATTCCTGAAGAAAGCCTTCTGGTTTTTGAAGAACAAGGTGTTGTCTGCCTTTCTTTTGCTGCACTTCGTGTAACGGTGTAAGCGCTTATTCAATGCTGCTAGTATCTGGGTTTTCCTGTCCAGAATATCCGTGACCTGTTCCATACTTGTGCTGGCGCATCGGAGTGGCTTAATTAGTCTCGCGACACGTCTGCAAAGTCTTTTAGATCTTAGTCCGTTTCTAAAGGATATTAGCCTTCCAATATCCTGTCTTACCATTTCTATTTTATTTATTATTATTATTATTATTATTATTATTATTATTATTATTATTATTATTATTATTATTATTATTATTATTATTATTATTATTATTATTATTATTATTATTATTATTATTATTATTATTATTATTATTATTATTATTATTATTATTATTATTTATTATTATTATTATTAATATTATTAATATTATTAATATTATTATTATTATTATTATTATTATTATTATTATTATTATTATTATTATTATTATTATTATTATTATTATTATTATTATTATTATTATTATTATTATTATTATTATTATTATTATTATTATTATTATTATTATTATTATTATTATTATTATTATTATTATTATTATTATTATTATTATTAATATTATTATTATTATTATTATTATTATTATTATTATTATTATTATTATTATTATTATTATTATTATTATTATTATTATTATTATTATTATTATTATTATTATTATTATTATTATTATTATTATTATTATTATTATTATTATTATTATTATTATTATTATTATTATTATTATTATTATTATTATTATTATTATTATTATTATTATTATTATTATTATTATTATTATTATTATTATTATTATTATTATTATTATTATTATTATTATTATTATTATTATTATTATTATTATTATTATTATTATTATTATTATTATTATTATTATTATTATTATTATTATTATTATTATTATTATTATTTTTATTATTATTATTATTATTATTATTATTATTATTATTATTATTATTATTATTATTATTATTATTATTATTATTATTATTATTATTATTTTTATTATTATTATTATTAATATTATTAATATTATTATTATTATTATTATTATTATTATTATTATTATTATTATTATTATTATTATTATTATTATTATTATTATTATTATTATTATTATTATTATTATTATTATTATTATTATTATTATTATTATTATTATTATTATTATTATTATTATTATTATTATTATTATTATTATTATTATTATTATTATTATTATTTTTATTATTATTATTATTAATATTATTATTATTATTATTATTATTATTATTATTATTATTATTATTATTATTATTATTATTATTATTATTATTATTATTATTATTATTATTATTATTATTATTATTATTATTATTATTATTATTATTATTATTATTATTATTATTATTATTATTATTATTATTATTATTATTATTATTATTATTATTATAATAATAATTATTATAATAATAAATTTGATGCATATTGATCAATGTGGTCAAGCTGCATATCATATGGGTGTCCTCCATGCATGGGCTTGGCCTTCCAAGACGCTGTAAGGTTGCTGGTGGTCTTGACATTCTCGGGAATAGGGAAGTTGTCTGATTTTAGGTGTAAAGGCGTAAAGCCATCATCGGCTAGAACAATAGCCTTTATCAACGGTGATGTGCTAGTTAAAAAGTACTGGCGGAGATTTAAATTTTGCTGGTAGTGAAGTCGGCTGATGTTCACAATTCCTCTTCCACCCATTCTTCGAGGAAGAGATGTTCTTTCAATCGCACTTTGTGGGTGTTGACTTTGATATCTCGTCAGAGATGTGCGTATCAATATGTCAAGATTTGTAGCATCTGTAGGTACACCTTACCAGGTGTACCATTTTGCATTTATCCAAACCAAATTCCATCTGAATATCTCTGATAAAACTTTTGACCACTTCTATCATCCGGTGGAGTTTTTCTCTTTTATTGGAGTGGAATTTGAGGTAATCAACGTATAAGAAGTGGTTAAAAGAGTGGTCAAATGTTTCAGTTTTGATGGAAAATCCAGACCTCATTTGGCTCAGAATTCTGCTAAGTGGGTTGAGTCCCAAGCAAAACCAAAGAGGGCTTAGAGCATCTCCCTGAAATATACCACTTCGTACGCGAATAGTTTTGCTAACTGACCCATCCTGATGCAGTTTAGTGTTCCATTTTTCCATCAAAAATTTCAGACAGTCCACTATGAATTGATCAACTTTATAAATCTCAAGTACTTTGATGAGGTATCCATGGGGCATTGAATCGAAAGCCTTTTTATAATCTATGTAGGCCATGCTTAAGTTTCTTTTTTTTCTCAGGGCCAAACCTGTGATTACAGAGTCGATCGTTAGCTGGTCTTTGCATCCCATAGTTTGTCTGCTTCAGCCTTTTTGTTCGTCCGAAATGATGTTGTTGGACTGGCAGTGGCGATAAATTCTATCAGAAAGAATTTTCGTGAACAGCTTGTATGTTGTGCACAAGCATGTGATGGGACGGTATTTCGAGGGATCTGTGCTTACCTCTCCTTTCGGAAGCAGAAAAGTTAGTCCGGTTGTCAGGAACGCGGGTGGTATACTCGTCAGCAGCAGCATACTGGTGAAACATTTCGCAAGTTCTTCATGGGTTGTGGTGAGCTTTTTGAGCCAGAAGTTTATCCATTCCAGGTGCCTTCCAATTAATAGTTTTAGAAATGGCGTCACCAACTTCCTCCTTACTTAT
>OZ014530.1:140270178-140320178 GCA_963966105.1 Volucella zonaria | reverse complement strand
ATTATTATTATTATTATTATTATTATTATTATTATTACTATTATTATTATTATTATTATTATTATTATTATTATTATTATTATTATTATTATTATTTTTATTATTATTATTACCCACGGAAGCAGTGCAACGCAAGCTCACCCAAGTAATGCTAAGAACTCAAGCATGGCTAAACTCACATGGACTACATCTTGCAACACAGAAAACCGAGCTATTACTCTTTACACGAAGACAGACGCCCACAGAACTGGAGATGCGAATAAATGAAGAAGCAATAATGACGCAAAAATCCATAAAATATTTAGGCATCAGGCTAGACAGCAAAATTACATTCGGGACGCAACTGCAATACGCAGCGATGAAAGCGGGAAAAGCCACAGCCTACCTCAGCAGACTAATGGCAAATGTCGGGGGCCCGATGGCCAGCAAAAGAAAATTATTGATGGCAACAAACAACGCTATCCTCATTTACGGAAGCGAAGTGTGGGCAGAAACTTTAAATGTCGAAAAACGAAGAAAGCAGCTTCTAGCAGTACAGCGGACAGCGGCTTTGCGCATAGCTTCGGCATATCGCACTGTATCTGACGCAGCAATACGGGTAATAGCGGGAGTGGTACCAATTGACCTTCTTGCTAAAGAACGGCACAAAATATGGCAAATGAGGACAAACGGCGGATACACGGCGCTAGCAGCAGCAGCGATAAGGCGACAAACCATATGTACATGGCAAGATACATGGACAAATGATGACCGTGGCAGATGGACGGCCCGAATGATACCGGTGTTAGAACCTTGGCTTAATCGACGTGCAGGCGAAACCAACTACTATTTGACGCAAATGCTCTCAGGACATGGCTACTTCCGAAGATACCTTCATCGCATACATAAATGCGCGCAACCAAGCTGCTTATATGGAGATGCCGAAAGTGATGATGCGGAACACATTTTCTTCTATTGCAGAAAATGGAGTCCTATGCGGGAAGAAATAGAGCTACACATGGGACAAATTACCCCCGAAAATATAATACGGAAGATGAGCTCAAGCGAAGAAAACTGGCAAATAATCCAAAAATATGTTGAAAAAATTCTTAAGTGCAAACAAAGAGACCTCGAAGCCGCAAGGTAATGCCTCAAATAGCAAAGATAGCAAAGAGAGAATAACCCAAGCGTGGCCTGGACGCAGGCATTTCACGAAGATGTCAAAGGGCGCTACACGAAGGACCCCACCCTGAAGTAATGGCAAAAGTTTCGGTACCAGGGTGGAAAGAGGTCCGCGAAGGAGGGGGAAGTTTTTTAGTGTTTTTGTTTTTTTCCACATACCACTACTGTGACGACAATTTTGATGAGGCGCGAAGCATTTTTGACCTCCTCACACGCAAAAAAAAAAAAAAAAAAAATTATTATTATTATTATTATTATTATTATTATTATTATTATTATTATTATTATTATTATTATTATTATTATTATTATTATTATTATTATTATTATTATTATTATTATTATTGTTATTATTATTATAATTATTATTATTATTATTATTATTATTATTATTATTATTATTATTATTATTATTATTATTATTATTATTATTATTATTATTATTATTATTATTATTATTATTATTATTATTATTATTATTATTATTATTATTATTATTATTATTATTATTATTATTATTATTATTATTATTATTATTATTATTATTATTATTATTATTATTATTATTATTATTATTATTATTATTATTGTTATTATTATTATTATTATTATTATTATTATTATTATTATTGTTATTATTATTATTATTATTATTATTATTATTATTATTATTATTATTATTATTATTATTATTATTATTTTTATTATTATTATTACCCACGGAAGCAGTGCAACGCAAGCTCACCCAAGTAATGCTAAGAACTCAAGCATGGCTAAACTCACATGGACTACATCTTGCAACACAGAAAACCGAGCTATTACTCTTTACACGAAGACAGACGCCCACAGAACTGGAGATGCGAATAAATGAAGAAGCAATAATGACGCAAAAATCCATAAAATATTTAGGCATCAGGCTAGACAGCAAAATTACATTCGGGACGCAACTGCAATACGCAGCGATGAAAGCGGGAAAAGCCACAGCCTACCTCAGCAGACTAATGGCAAATGTCGGGGGCCCGATGGCCAGCAAAAGAAAATTATTGATGGCAACAAACAACGCTATCCTCATGCAACAAACAACGCTATCCTCATTTACGGAAGCGAAGTGTGGGCAGAAACTTTAAATGTCGAAAAACGAAGAAAGCAGCTTCTAGCAGTACAGCGGACAGCGGCTTTGCGCATAGCTTCGGCATATCGCACTGTATCTGACGCAGCAATACGGGTAATAGCGGGAGTGGTACCAATTGACCTTCTTGCTAAAGAACGGCACAAAATATGGCAAATGAGGACAAACGGCGGATACACGGCGCTAGCAGCAGCAGCGATAAGGCGACAAACCATATGTACATGGCAAGATACATGGACAAATGATGACCGTGGCAGATGGACGGCCCGAATGATACCGGTGTTAGAACCTTGGCTTAATCGACATGCAGGCGAAACCAACTACTATTTCACGCAAATGCTCTCAGGACATGGCTACTTCCGAAGATACCTTCATCGCATACATAAATGCGCGCAACCAAGCTGCTTATATGGAGATGCCGAAAGTGATGATGCGGAACACATTTTCTTCTATTGCAGAAAATGGAGTCCTATGCGGGAAGAAATAGAGCTACACATGGGACAAATTACCCCCGAAAATATAATACGGAAGATGAGCTCAAGCGAAGAAAACTGGCAAATAATCCAAAAATATGTTGAAAAAATTCTTAAGTCCAAACAAAGAGACCTCGAAGCCGCAAGGTAATGCCTCAAATAGCAAAGATAGCAAAGAGAGAATAACCCAAGCGTGGCCTGGACGCAGGCATTTCACGAAGATGTCAAAGGGCGCTACACGAAGGACCCCACCCTGAAGTAATGGCAAAAGTTTCGGTACCAGGGTGGAAAGAGGTCCGCGAAGGAGGGGGAAGTTTTTTAGTGTTTTTGTTTTTTTCCACATACCACTACTGTGACGACAATTTTGATGAGGCGCGAAGCATTTTTGACCTCCTCACACGCAAAAAAAAAAAAAAAAAAAAATTATTATTATTATTATTATTATTATTATTATTATTATTATTATTATTATTATTATTATTATTATTATTATTATTATTATTATTATTATTATTATTATTATTATTATTATTATTATTATTATTGTTATTATTATAATTATTATTATTATTATTATTATTATTATTATTATTATTATTATTATTATTATTATTATTATTATTATTATTATTATTATTATTATTATTATTATTATTATTATTATTATTATTATTATTATTATTATTATTATTATTATTATTATTATTATTATTATTATTATTATTATTATTATTATTATTATTATTATTATTATTATTATTATTATTATTATTATTATTATTATTATTATTATTATTATTATTATTATTATTATTATTATTATTATTAGTATTATTATTATTATTATTATTATTATTATTATTATTATTATTATTATTATTATTATTATTATTATTATTATTATTATTATTATTATTATTATTATTATTATTATTATTATTATTATTATTATTATTATTATTATTATTATTATTATTATTATTATTATTATTATTATTATTATTATTATTATTATTATTATTATTATTATTATTATTATTATTATTATTATTAGTATTATTATTATTATTATTATTATTATTATTATTATTATTATTATTATTATTATTATTATTATTATTATTATTATTATTATTATTATTATTATTATTATTATTATTATTATTATTATTATTATTATTATTATTATTATTATTATTATTATTATTATTATTATTATTATTATTATTATTTTTATTATAATTATTACCCACGGAAGCAGTGCAACGCAAGCTCACCCAAGTAATGCTAAGAACTCAAGCATGGCTAAACTCACATGGACTACATCTTGCAACACAGAAAACCGCGCTATTACTCTTTACACGAAGACAGACGTCCACAGAACTCGAGATGCGAATAAATGAAGAAGCAATAATGACACAAAAATCCATAAAATATTTAGGCATCAAGCTAGACAGCAAAATTACATTCGGGACGCAACTGCAATACGCAGCGATGAAAGCGGGAAAAGCCACAGCCTACCTCAGCAGACTAATGGCAAATGTCGGGGGCCCGATGGCCAGCAAAAGAAAATTATTGATGGCAACAAACAACGCTATCCTCATTTACGGAAGCGAAGTGTGGGCAGAAACTTTAAATGTCGAAAAACGAAGAAAGCAGCTTCTAGCAGTACAGCGGACAGCGGCTTTGCGCATAGTTTCGGCATATCGCACTGTATCTGACGCAGCAATACGGGTAATAGCGGGAGTGGTACCAATTGACCTTCTTGCTAAAGAAGGGCACAAAATATGGCAAATGAGGACAAACGGCGGATACACGGCGCTAGCAGCAGCAGCGATAAGGCGACAAACCATATGTACATGGCAAGATACATGGACAAATGATGACCGTGGCAGATGGACGGCCCGAATGATACCGGTGTTAGAACCTTGGCTTAATCGACGTGCAGGCGAAACCAACTACTATTTGACGCAAATGCTCTCAGGACATGGCTACTTCCGAAGATACCTTCATCGCATACATAAATGCGCGCAACCAAGCTGCTTATATGGAGATGCCGAAAGTGATGATGCGGAACACATTTTCTTCTATTGCAGAAAATGGAGTCCTATGCGGGAAGAAATAGAGCTACACATGGGACAAATTACCCCCGAAAATATAATACGGAAGATGAGCTCAAGCGAAGAAAACTGGCAAATAATCCAAAAATATGTTGAAAAAATTCTTAAGTCCAAACAAAGAGACCTCGAAGCCGCAAGGTAATGCCTCAAATAGCAAAGATAGCAAAGAGAGAATAACCCAAGCGTGGCCTGGACGCAGGCATTTCACGTAGATGTCAAAGGGCGCTACACGAAGGACCCCACCCTGAAGTAATGGCAAAAGTTTCGGTACCAGGGTGGAAAGAGGTCCGCGAAGGAGGGGGAAGTTTTTTAGTGTTTTTGTTTTTTTCCACATACCACTACTGTGACGACAGTTTTGATGAGGCGCGAAGCATTTTTGACCTCCTCACACGCAAAAAAAAAAAAAAATAAAAAATTATTATTATTATTATTATTATTATTATTATTATTATTATTATTATTATTATTATTATTATTATTATTATTATTATTATTATTATTATTATTATTATTATTATTATTATTATAATTATTATTATTATTATTATTATTGTTATTATTATTATTATTATTATTATTATTATTATTATTATTATTATTGTTATTATTATTATTATTATTATTATTATTATTATTATTGTTATTATTATTATTATTATTATTATTATAATTATTATTATTATTGTTATTATTATTATTATTATTATTATTATTATTATTATTATTATTATTATTATTATTATTATTATAATAATAACATTTCGAAGTTTAAAGACGCAGTGCCCTACGCATCGCGAGCTTATATAGAACTATACCAGAAGCAGCTATATTGGTTGTCTCGGGAACAACCCCCATCGATCTCCTCGCAACAGAGAGAAAATACATATACCATAGGAAATTCGAAATTGGAACGGAAACAGCTGCTCTTGAGGTGAAAGAACATACGAGACAACAATGGTAGGAGAGATGGAACTCAGAACGGAGGGGAAGTTGGACGGCTACACTAATCAAAAGCGCTGGCAAATTGCCACAACGAAGATACGGCGAAATAAATTTCAATGTCACCTAGTTTCTAACCGGACATGGTTACTTCAGTAGCTATCTAAAGAAGATCGGGAAAGCCAGAAGCGCTTTTTGCCAGTACGGAGACTCTGAAAACGATGACGCGAAACACACGTTTTTCGTGTGCACCAGATGGCTAACAGAATGAAGTCAGCTGTAACAACTGCTCGGCCCTATCACTTCAGACAACATCGTCGAAAAGATGTCCGCGAGTACACGGAACTGGGATAGAGTGTGTGAATACACTGAAAAAATATTAAGAACCAAGACAAGAGAGACAGACCTAGATGCGTCTCGACAATAATGAAGATAGCATAACCGGTAAAAGAGCTAAACCAGCAAAAGAGAACAACACAAAATGAAAAAGCCGGTCGCCAGGAGGGAAAAGAAGACGACACCACTCTGAAGCAATACGAAAGTGGTTTCCAGAGTAGATGGTGTCAAGATAAAAGGGGTTAAAGTGGTTTTTCGTGAGTGTGAGTCGCACAGTACTTGAAGTAGAGCGGGACTACCTCTAGTCGTTATTTGCTTTTCCACCAAAAAATAAAAAATTTATTATTATTATTATTATTATTATTATTATTATTATTATTATTATTATTATTATTATTATTATTATTATTATTATTATTATTATTATTATTATTATTATTATTATTATTATTATTATTATTATTATTATTATTCATTGTTTCATTGCGACTCAAACCAGTTAGACGTGTTTTTCTTGTTCTCCCTATTCCCCTGTTCAATTTTCAGTTATAAATCTCGTTAAATTGCATTTTCCGGTTAATAACCCCCAGTGCTCGAATTCATTATTTTTTTTTTGTCTACTGGCAGATTTCAGTGCAAATAAAAGCCCCTATCTACAAAAAAAAGAATAAATAAAAAAAAAAATAAAAAAAAAAATTAATAAAAAAAAAAATAACTCGACCTATATCTATACCCTCACTGACCTACACAACCAATTTGAATATGTCTTGCGGAATTGCCAATTGTGTAATCGATGACAGCAATGCTGACTGGGTAGTTTGCAAGGGCATTTGTGGGAACGCCTTTCATGCCGTTTGTGTCGGGTTAAATAAAAGAAACACGGTGTTTATTAAAGAATTTTCCGATAACCTACTTTTCTTCTGTGATGAGTGTAAGAGTATCTCACTTTCACACGTACTTTTGGCAATAAAATGCCTAAGTGATTCAAATGACTCCTACCAGGACGCACTCGCCAAAAAGATTACGGATAAAATTTCGGTAATAGAAAACAGTGTTAAAAGTGTTGAAGAGTTACGTAACTCAGTGCAGAACTCAGCCGATGTAATAAAATCCAAAGTAAAGCACATGGACAAACAAATTGCTGGTCTTATCGAGTTAGACTCCGGGAGATCCAGGAATGAAGAAACTCCCTTACGTCACCTCGATAAAGTGTTGATTGACATTAAAGCTATGTGTTCTGCGCAGGTTATCTCCAACCAAAAAACCTGCGAGATGATAAACTCCCTGCGTGACGACATAGACATTCATTTTCAGTCCTCGTCACACAAACAACTCTCTCCCAAACACTGTGATCCCATGCTCGAAGTTATCTTCGATAAAGTGAACGATGTCGGCGACGAACTTACCGCGACTCGATCCCTCGTATGCGATATTGAACATCACATCGCAACAATAAACAGCAAAATCGTTGATACACAAAACTCGCCGCAGCCTTACCAGAATGTTCCCTACAATACATCACTCATGGCTGAATTAATGGAACCTGAAGTGGATTCACGCTCACCCCAACATATAAGTCATCTGCGGACGGTTCAACCCACTGATTCCTGCGAAGTTTCTTCCAACTTAACAGCAGAAAATATTTCTATGTCAGCTCCTCCAATCGCTGCCCCACGGAAGCTTATCAGTCATTTTAATTCAACTTGGACACCTTCCGAATGGCAACGTAGACTTGATAAGCTTGCTTCGAAGAATCAATTGGTCACTACGCTTCTTATCAAAGGCGCCCCCCCAAACGCTGATGTTGATTGGATCTCAAATTTCTTCGAAAAGAAATATGGCATTACCATTAGCCACTGTAATTTGCTTCCTACATCTCACCACAGAAGCAAGCGCAGCTTCAAGCTAAATCTTCCAACCAAGTACGAATGGTTATTCCACAATCCTGCCAGCAACAATTTCAATCTTGGAAAGATGCGTGTCTGCAAATGGTTGGAAAATACGCCCAAGAAGCAGGATAAAGCCAAGCAGTCCGTTATACCTAAACCAAGAAATAAGTTAGTAAATAAATCCAATTTGCCAAAACCCACCTCCTCTTCCCACAACAAACCCAGCTCCAATTGGAGTTTTAAAACAACAATTTTTCCTAATTTTAAGCCGCCCACCCAAACTCCAACTCCCCCTATTCCACCTCAAGCCAAGCCCCAACGTCAACGTGTCTCTTTCGACTTAACCCCTACAACTCAAACTCCTGCCACTCAAACTCCCACCATTCAACCCGTAACACACACGCCTTTCCCTAATTTCGACCTCAGAACTGGAGCTAAGTATCCCAATTTCATCAGTTCTCACATTTTAAACCCTATTTCAGAAAAACCAGCCGTTGCGACACCGAACTCATTAACCACTCCCTCTTCTATTGACCCCCTTTCGCCACCCACTGTTAAATTAACGCAGCAAACTAGCGATACCACCGAATGTCGCTATGCGCTCTCTAGGCTTAGAGATAAAAAGATATATGAGAATATACGTCTATATCTCGCCTATCTGCACGATAAATCCGACTCGGTGTGCTACGAGGGCAAAACAAAAACAAGCGTCATGGTTTCTATCCAGCAGGAAGGCCTCCCTACAGACGTTACCAGTCTCAGGAAACTTTATATAAAGTATCACGAGATTTTCAATACGCCCCCCCAAAAAGTTGCAGACGATCTTGCCGCTCTTCGCCAATATGTACACTCTAAAAGAGTCTCACACCTCCAACGCAGTCGCCTTGACCATGATAAATTTTTTCGACCCTAAAAAGTCATGCAAAAACCTCCCTCTCACCTTCTATTACCAGAACGTAAGAGGACTCCGTTCTAAAACCCACGCTGTTTTCCGCCAATCTCACGCTCTCCCATTTGATATCTATGCTCTGACCGAAACTAATCTTATCCCCAACATAAAAAACCAGGAGTTATTCCCTCCTTCTTTTAATGTTTTTCGGGATGATGATCGCGCACCCCCCTTGATTGAATCCCCTTGTCGAGGTGTCCTACTGGCTATTCACAACAGCTTGGACTCCTCTCTCGTTGCAACATCATCCTCTCCTAAGCTCGACTTTGTGTCGGTTAAAATAACCCTCACTCGCAGATGCTTGTACGTTATGTGTTGTTACATTCTTCCGGCGCAACCTATCGAATCCTACCAACTTGCTATTGCAGCAATTGACAATTTGATCGACTTATCAGAATCGCTTGATGATATCATTATCTTCGGCGATTTTAATCTGCCTCAGCTGAAATGGACTCCATCTGAAGACCTATCTTTTTTCATCGCTTCCAATCCCATTTCTACTAAGGAATGCCTATTCTTAGATCGGCTAACAGACTCTAGTCTATGCCAAGTCAGTGGCGTTTCCAACTATATGGAAAGGCAATTAGACCTTATCTTCACAACTGATCCCATCAACTCCTCAGTATCGTGTTGTCCCCTATCTCTTTCAACTATTGATAACTTTCATCCTCCACTTCTTCTCTCATTTTTCCACAACTCTCCGCTTCAGTCGCCTCCCCCCGCAGTTCTATTTTCTTACAATTTTCACAAAGCTAATTTCCGTAAAATTAATACCTATCTAAGCAGTGCTTCTTTTGAGTTTACCAATCTATCTCTGGTTGATGCCCTCTCCATTTTTTACAGAGAAATATTCAAATCCATCTCCCTTTATGTGCCTTACTCCCGCCATAAAACTTCTTCTACATCCCCTCCTTGGTATAATCGTAGACTTCGCTCTCTACGAAACAAAAGAAACAAGTTATGGGCGGTATTCCTTCGCACCCACTCTTCTTCCGACTATTCAAATTATCTAGGTACATATCTTCATTTCATTGAACTCTATAACTCTCTCTATCAGCGCTACCTGAATAGTGCGCAAACCAATCTCATAAATGACCCCAAGTCTTTTTTTCAATTTGTCAATTGCAAAAGTAAGACTGATGGTTATCCTTCCTCCCTCGCTTTCGAAACCAAAACTTCATGTGATCCTCCTACCATCGCCAATTTTTTTGCTACATTTTTCAAACAATCATTTGCCAACAACTCCTTCGTACCAGATCCCTCTTACTTCAATGATCTACCAAATTTCTCTATTGGTCCCTTTCTCACTCAAAATTTCGATCCTGCAGTTATTGAAGAAAAGTTACAAAATCTTAAGGATGAATTTGTACCTGGCCCAGACGGACTCCCCGCCATGTTTCTTAAGAAATGCTCTTCCAACCTGTCTCTACCCCTTTCCTACCTTTTTCGTCTATCGCTCACACAGGGTGAATTTCCCCAGATTTGGAAGACCTCTTTTATAATCCCAATACACAAAAAGGGATCTAAGCATGAAGTTACCAATTATCGTCCCATTGCTAAACTCTCTCATATACCCAAACTCTTTGAAAGCATTTTATACGAAGCGTTAAGCTTCAAATGCAAGCCTTTTATTTCACCCCGACAACATGGTTTTCTAAAAGGTAGATCAACTACCACAAATCTAGTTGAATTCGTGTCTTTTGCACTCTCAGCCTTAGAAAATGGCAAAGAAATCGATGTTATAGCAACAGATTTCACTAAAGCATTTGATAAGATATCTCATAAATTGATCCTTTTCAAATTGTCTGCTCTCGGCTTTGAGCCGCTCTTTTTAAAATGGATTTCTTCTTACCTGGTAAACCGATATTATAGTGTTCGGTTTAGATCCGCCCTTTCTGTTCCATTCCTGGCCTCATCTGGAGTTCCACAAGGCAGTCATCTTGGCCCTCTTCTCTTCATTCTTACTATCAACGATGTTGAGAGTGTCATTAAGCACTCCTCCCTCTCCCTTTACGCTGACGACACAAAATTTTTTAAATCTATTTCCTCTCCCCAGGACTCTGCCCTTCTTCAAGAAGACCTTGATCGGTTTTCAATCTGGTGCCTCAAAAACTGCCTAGAACTTAATATAGCCAAATGTCAATTTATAACCTTCTCACGTAAATACAACCCGTCTCCCCCCCGACTTTATTTTCTCCATGGTCAACCAATTCCCCTGGTTCAGTCTTTTCAAGACCTTGGCATATTATTCGACTGTGAGCTTAATTTCCGTTCACATATCGATAAGATGATCCTCAAAGCCAACTCATCACTTGGCTTTATTAAACGGTGGTGGAAGGAATTTTCCAACCCGTATGTAACCAGATCTCTCTATATTACCTTTGTTCGCCCCCTGCTTGAGTATGCCAGTCAAGCTTGGTCCCCCTTTCACCGGGTTCATGTTTCCCGAATCGAGGGTATTCAACGTCGATTCCTCCGATTTGCCCTCCGTGGCCTGCCATGGAACGACCCTTTAATCTTACCTCCCTATCAAGACCGCCTCAAACTTCTAAATATGAATTCGTTAGAAGAACGTAGGAATATTGCTGACGTTCTTTTCATTCATCGTCTTCTCTCAGGTTCCATCGACTGTGCATCCATTTTGAACTCCATTTCCTTCAATACCAACCCCCGCAATCTACGTTGTCCTCGTCTCTTCTATCTACCGGTCCACCGCACCTCTTATGGCTCCAACGAACCTATTTCCCGAATGCTCCGAAAGGTCAACTCGAACCTCTCCCTTTTTCATTTCCACCTGAGCACTCCTCGTCTCAAACAAGATCTCCTCCATCACTTCCTTGGTCACTAGCTCTTAAGTCTTTCTGTTAGTTTTTAAGTTAGATTAAGCTTGTATTAAGCCAATAAATGGGGGTCTCAGCCCCCACCAAAATTCAAATTATTATTATTATTATTATTATTATTATTATTATTATTATTATTATTATTATTATTATTATTATTATTATTATTATTATTATTATTATTATTATTATTATTATTATTATTATTATTATTATTATTATTATTATTGTTATTATTATTATTATTATTATTATTATTATTATTATTATTATTATTATTATTATTATTATTATTATTATTATTATTATTATTATTATTATTATTATTATTATTATTATTATTATTATTATTATTATTATTATTATTATTATTATTATTATTATTATTATTATTATTATTATTATTATTATTATTATTATTATTATTATTATTATTATTATTATTATTATTATTATTATTATTATTATTATTATTATTATTATTATTATTATTGTTATTATTATTATTATTATTATTATTATTATTATTATTATTATTATTATTATTATTATTACTATTATTATTATTATTATTATTATTATTATTATTATTATTATTATTTTTATTATTATTATTACCCACGGAAGCAGTGCAACGCAAGCTCACCCAAGTAATGCTAAGAACTCAAGCATGGCTAAACTCACATGAACTACATCTTGCAACACAGAAAACCGAGCTATTACTCTTTACACGAAGACAGACGCCCACAGAACTGGAGATGCGAATAAATGAAGAAGCAATAATGACGCAAAAATCCATAAAATATTTAGGCATCAGGCTAGACAGCAAAATTACATTCGGGACGCAACTGCAATACGCAGCGATGAAAGCGGGAAAAGCCACAGCCTACCTCAGCAGACTAATGGCAAATGTCGGGGGCCCGATGGCCAGCAAAAGAAAATTATTGATGGCAACAAACAACGCTATCCTCATTTACGGAAGCGAAGTGTGGGCAGAAACTTTAAATGTCGAAAAACGAAGAAAGCAGCTTCTAGCAGTACTGCGGACAGCGGCTTTGCGCATAGCTTCGGCATATCGCACTGTATCTGACGCAGCAATACGGGTAATAGCGGGAGTGGTACCAATTGACCTTCTTGCTAAAGAAGGGCACAAAATATGGCAAATGAGGACAAACGGCGGATACACGGCGCTAGCAGCAGCAGCGATAAGGCGACAAACCATATGTACATGGCAAGATACATGGACAAATGATGACCGTGGCAGATGGACGGCCCGAATGATACCGGTGTTAGAACCTTGGCTTAATCGACGTGCAGGCGAAACCAACTACTATTTGACGCAAATGCTCTCAGGACATGGCTACTTCCGAAGATACCTTCATCGCATACATAAATGCGCGCAACCAAGCTGCTTATATGGAGATGCCGAAAGTGATGATGCGGAACACATTTTCCTCTATTGCAGAAAATGGAGTCCTATGCGGGAAGAAATAGAGCTACACATGGGACAAATTACCCCCGAAAATATAATACGGAAGATGAGCTCAAGCGAAGAAAACTGGCAAATAATCCAAAAATATGTTGAAAAAATTCTTAAGTCCAAACAAAGAGACCTCGAAGCCGCAAGGTAATGCCTCAAATAGCAAAGATAGCAAAGAGAGAATAACCCAAGCGTGGCCTGGACGCAGGCATTTCACGAAGATGTCAAAGGGCGCTACACGAAGGACCCCACCCTGAAGTAATGGCAAAAGTTTCGGTACCAGGGTGGAAAGAGGTCCGCGAAGGAGGGGGAAGTTTTTTAGTGTTTTTGTTTTTTTTCCACATACCATTACTGTGACGACAGTTTTGATGATGCGCGAAGCATTTTTGACCTCCTCACACGCAAAAAAAAAAAAAAAAAAAATTATTATTATTATTATTATTATTATTATTATTATTATTATTATTATTATTATTATTATTATTATTATTATTATTATTATTGTTATTATTATTATTATTATTATTATTATTATTATTATTATTATTGTTATTATTATTATTGTTATTATTATTGTTATTATTATAATTATTATTATTATTATTATTATTATTATTATTATTATTATTATTATTGTTATTATTATTATTGTTATTATTATAATTATTATTATTATTATTATTATTATTATTATTATTATTATTGTTATTATTATTATTATTATTATTATTATTATTATTATTATTATTATTATTATTATTATTATTATTGTTATTATTATTATTATTATTATTATTATTATTATTATTATTATTATTATTATTATTATTATTATTATTATTATTATTATTATTATTATTATTATTATTATTATTATTATTATTATTATTATTATTATTATTATTATTATTATTATTATTATTATTATTATTGTTATTATTATTGTTATTATTATAATTATTATTATTATTATTATTATTATTATTATTATTATTATTATTGTTATTATTATTATTATTATTATTATTATTATTATTATTATTATTATTGTTATTATTATTATTATTATTATTATTATAATTATTATTATTATTATTATTATTATTATTATTATTATTATTATTATTATTATTATTATTATTATTATTATTATTATTATTATTATTATTATTATTATTATTATTATTATTATTATTATTATTATTATTATTATTATTATTATTATTATTATTATTATTATTATTATTATTATTATTATTATTATTATTATTATTATTATTATTATTATTATTATTATTATTATTATTATTATTATTATTATTATTATTATTATTATTATTATTATTATTATTATTATTATTATTATTATTATTATTATTATTATTATTATTATTATTATTATTATTATTATTATTATTATTATTATTATTATTATTATTATTATTATTATTATTATTATTATTATTATTATTATTATTATTATTATTATTATTATTATTATTATTATTATTATTATTATTATTATTATTATTATTATTATTATTGTTATTATTATTATTATTATTATTATTATTATTATTATTATTATTATTATTATTATTATTATTATTATTATTATTATTATTATTATTATTATTATTATTATTATTATTATTATTATTATTATTATTATTATTATTATTATTATTATTATTATTATTATTATTATTATTAGTATTATTATTATTATTATTATTATTATTATTATTATTATTATTATTATTATTATTATTATTATTATTATTATAATTTTTATTATAATTATTACCCACGGAAGCAGTGCAACGCAAGCTCACCCAAGTAATGCTAAGAACTCAAGCATGGCTAAACTCACATGGACTACATCTTGCAACACAGAAAACCGCGCTATTACTCTTTACACGAAGACAGACGTCCACAGAACTCGAGATGCGAATAAATGAAGAAGCAATAATGACACAAAAATCCATAAAATATTTAGGCATCAAGCTAGACAGCAAAATTACATTCGGGACGCAACTGCAATACGCAGCGATGAAAGCGGGAAAAGCCACAGCCTACCTCAGCAGACTAATGGCAAATGTCGGGGGCCCGATGGCCAGCAAAAGAAAATTATTGATGGCAACAAACAACGCTATCCTCATTTACGGAAGAGAAGTTTGGGCAGAAATTTTAAATGTCGAAAAACGAAGAAAGCAGCTTCTAGCAGTACAGCGGACAGCGGCTTTGCGCATAGTTTCGGCATATCGCACTGTATCTGACGCAGCAATACGGGTAATAGCGGGAGTGGTACCAATTGACCTTCTTGCTAAAGAAGGGCACAAAATATGGCAAATGAGGACAAACGGCGGATACACGGCGCTAGCAGCAGCAGCGATAAGGCGACTGTACATGGCAAGATACATGGACAAATGATGACCGTGGCAGATGGACGGCCCGAATGATACCGGTGTTAGAACCTTGGCTTAATCGACGTGCAGGCGAAACCAACTACTATTTGACGCAAATGCTCTCAGGACATGGCTACTTCCGAAGATACCTTCATCGCATACATAAATGCGCGCAACCAAGCTGCTTATATGGAGATGCCGAAAGTGATGATGCGGAACACATTTTCTTCTATTGCAGAAAATGGAGTCCTATGCGGGAAGAAATAGAGCTACACATGGGACAAATTACCCCCGAAAATATAATACGGAAGATGAGCTCAAGCGAAGAAAACTGGCAAATAATCCAAAAATATGTTGAAAAAATTCTTAAGTCCAAACAAAGAGACCTCGAAGCCGCAAGGTAATGCCTCAAATAGCAAAGATAGCAAAGAGAGAATAACCCAAGCGTGGCCTGGACGCAGGCATTTCACGTAGATGTCAAAGGGCGCTACACGAAGGACCCCACCCTGAAGTAATGGCAAAAGTTTCGGTACCAGGGTGGAAAGAGGTCCGCGAAGGAGGGGGAAGTTTTTTAGTGTTTTTGTTTTTTTTCCACATACCACTACTGTGACGACAGTTTTGATGAGGCGCGAAGCATTTTTGACCTCCTCACACGCAAAAAAAAAAAAAAATAAAAAATTATTATTATTATTATTATTATTATTATTATTATTATTATTATTATTATTATTATTATTATTATTATTATTATTATTATTGTTATTATTATTATTATTATTATTATTATTATTATTGTTATTATTATTATTATTATTATTATTAGTATTATTATTATTATTATTATTATTATTATTATTATTATTATTATTATTATTATTATTATTATTATTATTATTATTATTATTATTATTATTATTATTATTATTATTATTATTATTATTATTATTATTATTATTATTATTATTATTATTATTATTATTATTATTATTATTATTATTATTATTATTATTATTATTATTATTATTATTATTATTATTATTATTATTATTATTATTATTATTATTATTATTATTATTATTATTATTATTATTATTATTATTATTATTATTATTATTATTATTATTATTATTATTATTATTATTATTATTATTATTATTATTATTATTATTATTATTATTATTATTATTATTATTATTATTATTATTATTATTATTATTATTATTATTATTATTATTATTATTATTATAATTATTATTATTATTATTATTATTATTATTATTATTATTATTATTATTATTATTATTATTATTATTATTATAATTATTATTATTATTATTATTATTATTATTATTATTATTATTATTATTATTATTATTATTATTATTATTATTATAATAATAACATTTCGAAGTTTAAAGACGCAGTGCCCTACGCATCGCGAGCTTATATAGAACTATACCAGAAGCAGCTATATTGGTTGTCTCGGGAACAACCCCCATCGATCTCCTCGCAACAGAGAGAAAATACATATACCATAGGAAATTCGAAATTGGAACGGAAGCAGCTGCTCTTGAGGTGAAAGAACATACGAGACAACAATGGCAGGAGAGATGGAACTCAGAACGGAGGGGAAGTTGGACGGCTACACTAATCAAAAGCGCTGGCAAATTGCCACAACGAAGATACGGCGAAATAAATTTCAATGTCACCTAGTTTCTAACCGGACATGGTTACTTCAGTAGCTATCTAAAGAAGATCGGGAAAGCCAGAAGCGCTTTTTGCCAGTACGGAGACTCTGAAAACGATGACGCGAAACACACGTTTTTCGAGTGCACCAGATGGCTGACAGAATGAAGTCAGCTGTAACAACTGCTCGGCCCTATCACTTCAGACAACATCGTCGAAAAGATGTCCGCGAGTACACGGAACTGGGATAGAGTGTGTGAATACACTGAAAAAATATTAAGAACCAAGACAAGAGAGACAGACATAGATGCGTCTCGACAATAATGAAGATAGCATAACCGGTAAGAGAGCTAAACCAGCAAAAGAGAACAACACAAAATGAAAAAGCCGGTCGCCAGGAGGGAAAAGAAGACGACACCACTCTGAAGCAATACGAAAGTGGTTTCCAGAGTAGATGGTGTCAAGATAAAAGGGGTTAAAGTGGTTTTTCGTGGGTGTGAGTCGCACAGTACTTGAAGTAGAGCGGGACTACCTCTAGTCGTTATTTGCTTTTCCACCAAAAAATAAAAAATTTATTATTATTATTATTATTATTATTATTATTATTATTATTATTATTATTATTATTATTATTATTATTATTATTATTATTATTATTATTATTATTATTATTATTATTATTATTATTATTATTATTATTATTATTATTATTATTATTATTATTATTATTATTATTATTATTATTATTATTATTATTATTATTATTATTATTATTATTATTATTATTATTATTATTATTATTATTATTATTATTATTATTATTATTATTATTATTATTATTATTATTATTATTATTATTATTATTATTATTATTATTATTATTATTATTATTATTATTATTATTATTATTATTATTATTATTATTATTATTATTATTATTATTATTATTATTATTATTATTATTATTATTATTATTATTATTATTATTATTATTATTATTATTATTATTATTATTATTATTATTATTATTATTATTATTATTATTATTATTATTATTATTATTATTATTATTATTATTATTATTATTATTATTATTATTATTATTATTATTATTATTATTATTATTATTATTATTATTATTATTATTATTATTATTATTATTATTATTATTATTATTATTATTATTATTATTATTATTATTATTATTATTATTATTATTATTATTATTATTATTATTATTATTATTATTATTATTATTATTATTATTATTATTATTATTATTATTATTATTATTATTATTATTATTATTATTATTATTATTATTATTATTATTATTATTATTATTATTATTATTATTATTATTATTATTATTATTATTATTATTATTATTATTATTATTATTATTATTATTATTATTATTATTATTATTATTATTATTATTATTATTATTATTATTATTATTATTATTATTATTATTATTATTATTATTATTATTATTATTATTATTATTATTATTATTATTATTATTATTATTATTATTATTATTATTATTATTATTATTATTATTATTATTATTATTATTATTATTATTATTATTATTATTATTATTATTATTATTATTATTATTATTATTATTATTATTATTATTATTATTATTATTATTATTATTATTATTATTATTATTATTATTATTATTGTTATTATTATTATTATTATTATTATTATTATTATTATTATTATTTTTATTATTATTATTATTATTATTATTATTATTATTATTATTATTATTATTATTATTGTTATTATTATTATTATTATTATTGTTATTATTATTATTATTATTATTATTATTATTATTATTATTATTATTATGGGGGGCAAAAGGCCCACGTGGCTACATGCCGTTTCCAGCTAGCATGAGCTGCGGGTTCCTAATGTCCGACTCTCACCTCCACGATCCGGTGCCCCCTGTACACCCGAGCAACCCATTGTGAGACGCAGTAACCAACCTGTGTGGATCGTGGGTCGGGGCCAACGAGAGCGGGAGACCTCATTGGAATAGATACCTGATGAGGGTTATGAAACTGATGACGACCTGGAATACGAAACCGGTACACGATCTCGATGAAACATTTGGAATAGATTGCCGAGAGCTGGTGGATGCAGTATTCTGTTACCTTAATAACCAAAAGTGACATCTTGGAGAAACGGCTTTCAGGCTAATGCTGCATCCGCCCCCGTCCCATTAAAACTGTGGCTAGGCTTTGAGTACGTTCCGAGTCCGTCGCCGTTAAGTTGGTGGTACAGGTTCAGTTGAGAATAACTCCTGGTTTTGCGCTTAGATCCCGGCTCTGAACATAGACTCTCATAAGGACCTATGTCAACCCTTGCGTGGCCTCCCTGCTTGCATAGATAACCACGGGGATTATTAGAAGCGACTGTACAACGGTACGAGGATAGCGGCTCAAAGCGGGGACCCAATAGAAAAAAAATGATCAAAACACCACCAAAACATAAACAAACACCAAACAAACAACAACAAAAGCAAACACAGAGCTCTGTAGAATACGCTGAAATCTTCAGAGGAAGCAGAAAGGTCAGTCGATCGCCAGTAGCAGCAGCTACGACTACAGGCGTAGCAAATCCGAGCGAACCGCCAAAAGAGTTAGCGAACGCTCTTAAACCCGCTCTTGCCGAAGATCCCACCTTTGAAGTACCCAAGAAGTGCGATCAAGACAAGGAAATCATGCACGCACCTGGAACTCCTACAAAGGTAGACACCTCCCCACGGCAGCAGTTTATAGATAAGATGAGAACTGCAGAGCATGAGACCCTAAACAAATGTAAAGCAGTAATACAAAAAATGAAGGTGGCCATGGCAAGGCAAAAAAACGTTAGCATGGACGTAAAAAATGGCATCTCCGAGCTTGACGAACTTTTTGACGTAATAGAGGATTATAGGCGGAACTGGATCACGTCAGAAAAACAGATTAGGCGCGAAAAGCCACCACTGGGTAACATAAAGCACAAACTAAACGTAGTAACAGTTGATACACCAACAACTCCGAAAAACAAAAGGGTGGCAACTAGCCCTGCAGAAAAGATGGCGGAAAAGAAACAAGAAACGTGGTATACAGTCACGCGTAAAAAACCTCGAACACAAGAAGCACAGGCAAATGAGAATCCCTCGAAAACGGTTCAACAACGAGAACCAAAAGAGAAACCGCCGCGTAACAAGAGAGAGCATACAGAAGCGGTCTTGGTAAGACCAGGAAACGGCCACAGTTACGCAGATGTGCTCAAAAACCTCCGACAAAAGGTCAAGCCTGAGGCAGCCGAAGTGGTGATCCGCTCAATACGGAAAACAAAGGCAGGAGCTATTCTATTAGAAATTAAAAAAGGAGGCAAAAAGGCTGAATTCTGCAATGCTATCAAGAGCACACTCAAAGATACGGGAACAGTTACAGAACTGAAACAAAAGGCCACCATTGAAATCCGAGACCTAGACGCACTCTCGGACAAGGATGAAGTAGCAACGGCCGTAAAGGCGGCTCTCCAAGATAACGATGCAGATCTTAGTGTCACCATAACACGAACCGATAGCAGAGAACAACGGCGGGCATACGTTACGTTGAGCATCGAAGGAGCATCGTTTATACATAAATCACAACGCCTGCGGATAGGATGGACCATGTGCAGAGTGAGGCAACTAGAAGATATCAAACGTTGCTACAAGTGCTTCGGCGCTGGTCACCTACAATATGACTGCAAGGGACCAGACAGAAAAGGACAAGGAATCTGCACACGATGCGGAGAAAGCGGACACAAAAAGAAGGAATGTGAAAAGCCCGCAAGATGCTGCCTATGTCTGCATGAGGGACATGCCTTGGTCGATCACCTGCCGGGCTCCCGCAGATGTAAAGCTTATATTAAATGAAATTCCTCCAAGCTAACCTGCACAGGAGTAGAACGGCCGATGCTCTCCTTTCCCAGCTTGTCCTCGAACATCAGATTGACTTCGTCATCATCAGCGAGCAGTACACGAAAAGAGACAGTGGTACATGGCTAGAAGACACAACGGCAACAGCAGCAGTCTGGGTACCAAGCACAGCGAGTACAACACTAACCTACAGTGGCTCAGGAACTGGTTACACTTATGCACACACTAAAGGCGTTACAGTCGTTAGCCGCTACCTAACGCCGAGCGAAAACGTCCAGGATTTCCAAGATAAGCTGGATGCAATTGAAAACAAAACACTTCAGCTCGAAGGCGTGTTCATTGTAGCAGGAGACTTTAACTCCAGAGCCGTGGAATGGGGGATGCCAACAACAAACTCTAAAGGACGGAGAGTACTTGATATGGCTGCAAGACTTGGCCTCATCGTTGCAAATACTGGAAGCGTACTGACTTTCAGAAGACCCGGATGCGAGGGTACCATCCCCGACATCACAATGGTCTCGGAGAGAATAGGCGGCAAAATTAAAAAATGGAAAGTACTGGAGGAATATACTGGGAGTGACCACCAGTACATCTCTTTCGAGATGAATACAGATATCACAACGCACGAAACACGAAATACTAAAGTCAGGAAATGGAACGTCGCGAAACTGAACGTAGAAGCGTTGATAACTACACTCGACAGAACCAGGCTCACGACTGACAGCCCATATGACGCCAGGACAGTGGTCACACAAGTCATGCAAGCTATAAGACAAGCCTGCAACGCAGCCATGCCCAAGGAATACCAAAACAGAAGGAAAAGACGAGCTGTTTACTGGTGGAATGACGAAATCGCGCAACTCAGACGAAACTGCCTGCGCTGCAGACGCAGACTTACAAAAGCGAAACGGAGGGGCGAGGCAGCCAACGAAAACCAAGAGTATAAACGAGCAAAAAAGGAGTTAAAAACTGCCATCTGCAAAAGCAAGAGGAAGAAATGGGAAGAGCTCTGCCAGGATATCAACCGCAATCCATGGGGCCTGGGATATAAAGTGGCTATGAGGAAACTTGAAAATAAGTTACCAGCCCAAGAACTAGACGTTGAAACAATGGAACATATAGTCACGACGCTTTTCCCAACTCACGAAGTGAGGACTGCCGAACGCGATAGCACAGGACCAGAGGAAGTTATAGAACCTTTCACGGAGACAGAAATCAGAGCAGCAGCTAGGTTGCTCAGGAACAGAAAAGCTCCCGGTCTAGATGGCATTCCAGCGGAGGTTCTGAAGGAGATAGCTCAAAAACGTCCCCATTTTTTACTCAGGATGTACAACTCATGCCTCAGTGGGGGAGTCTTCCCAGAAACTTGGAAGAGGCAGCGCCTGGTTCTTATAAGCAAAGGAAAAGGAAACCCGGAAAGCCCATCAGCATACCGACCGCTCTGCATGCTCGACACAGCGGGGAAGTTACTGGAAAGATTGATTAAGCCTCGTCTAAACTCCGCCATAGAGGCATCCGGAGGACTAAGCCCAAAGCAGCATGGTTTTAGACCAGGTAAATCTACGGCTGGCGCTATAGAAGAAGTAATCAGAGCAGCACAAGCAACGCAACGAGGTAACCACCACTCTAGACCTTTTGTTCTTCTTGCGACCCTAGATGTCAAAAATGCCTTTAATAGCCTCAGATGGAAGGATATAGTCGAAGCTCTGGAACGCAGGCCCCAAATGCCTACGTACCTGAAGAAAATAATAAATAGCTACCTGAGCAACCGAATACTGGAATATAAGACTAAATCGGGGACAAGAACAAGACAAATCACGGCAGGAGCAGCGCAGGGATCTATATTGGGCCCTGATCTGTGGAATATAACCTATGACGAGATATTACACATAGAGATGCCAGACGATGTCTTCCTAGTAGGATACGCAGATGATATAGCCGCAGTCATCACAGCACGAACCACGGAAGCAGTGCAACGCAAACTCACCCAAGTAATGCTAAGAACTCAAGCATGGCTAAACTCACATGGACTACATCTTGCAACACAGAAAACCGAGCTATTACTCTTTACACGAAGACAGACGCCCACAGAACTGGAGATGCGAATAAATGAAGAAGCAATAATGACGCAAAAATCCATAAAATACTTAGGCATCAGGCTAGACAGCAAAATTACATTCGGGACGCAACTGCAATACGCAGCGATGAAAGCGGGAAAAGCCACAGCCTACCTCAGCAGACTAATGGCAAATGTCGGGGGCCCGATGGCCAGCAAAAGAAAATTATTGATGGCAACAAACAACGCTATCCTCATTTACGGAAGCGAAGTGTGGGCAGAAACTTTAAATGTCGAAAAACGAAGAAAGCAGCTTCTAGCAGTACAGCGGACAGCGGCTTTGCGCATAGCTTCGGCATATCGCACTGTATCTGACGCAGCAATACGGGTAATAGCGGGAGTGGTACCAATTGACCTTCTTGCTAAAGAACGGCACAAAATATGGCAAATGAGGACAAACGGCGGATACACGGCGCTAGCAGCAGCAGCGATAAGGCGACAAACTATATGTACATGGCAAGATACATGGACAAATGATGACCGTGGCAGATGGACGGCCCGAATGATACCGGTGTTAGAACCTTGGCTTAATCGGCGTGCAGGCGAAACCAACTACTATTTGACGCAAATGCTCTCAGGACATGGCTACTTCCGAAGATACCTTCATCGCATACATAAATGCGCGCAACCAAGCTGCTTATATGGAGATGCCGAAAGTGATGATGCGGAACACACTTTCTTCTATTGCAGAAAATGGAGTCCTATGCGGGAAGAAATAGAGCTACACATGGGACAAATTACCCCCGAAAATATAATACGGAAGATGAGCTCAAGCGAAGAAAACTGGCAAATAATCCAAAAATATGTTGAAAAAATTCTTAAGTCCAAACAAAGAGACCTCGAAGCCGCAAGGTAATGCCTCAAATAGCAAAGATAGCAAAGAGAGAATAACCCAAGCGTGGCCTGGACGCAGGCATTTCACGTAGATGTCAAAGGGCGCTACACGAAGGACCCCACCCTGAAGTAATGGCAAAAGTTTCGGTACCAGGGTGGAAAGAGGTCCGCGAAGGAGGGGGAAGTTTTTTAGTGTTTTTGTTTTTTTTCCACATACCATTACTGTGACGACAGTTTTGATGATGCGCGAAGCATTTTTGACCTCCTCACACGCAAAAAAAAAAAAAAAAAAAAAAAAAAAAAAAAAAAAAAAAAAAAATTATTATTATTATTATTATTATTATTATTATTATTATTATTATTATTATTACTATTATTATTATTATTATTATTATTATTATTATTATTATTATTATTGTTATTATTATTATTATTATTATTATTATTATTATTATTATTATTATTATTATTATTATTATTATTATTATTATTATTATTATTATTATTATTATTATTATTATTATTATTATTATTATTATTATTATTATTATTATTATTATTATTATTATTATTATTATTATTATTATTATTATTATTATAATAATAATTATTATAATAATAAATTTGATGCATATTGATCAATGTGGTCAAGCTGCATATCATATGGGTGTCCTCCATGCATGGGCTTGGCCTTCCAAGACGCTGTAAGGTTGCTGGTGGTCTTGACATTCTCGGGAATAGGGAAGTTGTCTGATTTTAGGTGTAAAGGCGTAAAGCCATCATCGGCTAGAACAATAGCCTTTGTCAACGGTGATGTGCTAGTTAAAAAGTACTGGCGGAGATTTAAATTTTGTTGGTAGTGAAGTCGGCTAATGTTCACAATTCCTCTTCCACCCATTCTTCTAGGAAGAGATGTTCTTTCAATCGCACTTTGTGGGTGTTGACTTTGATATCTCGTCTGAGATGTGCGTATCAACATGTCAAGATTTGTAGCATCTGTAGGTACACCTTACCAGGTGTACCATTTTGCTTTTATCCAAACCAAATTCCATCTGAATATCTCTGCTAAAACTTTTGACCACTTCTATCATCCGGTGGAGTTTTTCTCTTTTATTGGAGTAGAGTTTGAGGTCATCAACGTATAAGAAGTGGTTAAAAGAGTGGTCAAATGTTTCAGTTTTGATGAAAAATCCAGACCTCTTTTGGCTCAGAATTCTGCTAAGTGGGTTGAGTCCCAAGCAAAACCAAAGAGGGCTTAGAGCATCTCCCTGAAATATACCACTTCGTATGCGAATAGTTTTGCTAACTGACCCATCCTGATGCAGTTTAGTGTTCCATTTTTCCATCAAAAATTTCAGACAGTCCGCTATGGATTGATCAACTTTATAAATCTCAAGTACTTTGATGAGGTATCCATGGGGCATTGAATCGAAAGCCTTTTTATAATCTATGTAGGCCATGCTTAAGTTTCTTTTTTTTCTCAGGGCCAAAACTGTGATTACAGAGTCGATCGTTAGCTGGTCTTTGCATCCCATAGTTTGTCTGCTGCAGCCTTTTTGTTCGTCCGAAATGATGTTGTTGGACTGGCAGTGGCGAAAAATTCTATTAGAAAGAATTTTCGTGAACAGCTTGCGTGTTGTGCACAAGCATGTGATGGGACGGTATTTCGAGGGATCTGTGCTTACCTCTCCCTTCGGAAGCAGAAAAGTTAGTCCGGTTGTCCGGAACGCGGGTGGTATACTCGTCAGCAGCAGCATACTGGTCAAACATTTCGCAAGTTCTTCATGGGTTGTGGTGAGCTTTTTGAGCCAGAAGTTTTGGAGTTTATCCATGCCAGGTGCCTTCCAATTAATAGTTTTAGAAATGGCGTCACCAACTTCCTCCTTACTTATATGTTGAGCCAGCATTGTTGTTATATGCTCGCATTGAACGCTTTCGTTGGCAATCCACTGGGCAGAGTCATTATGTTGTTTAGCTACACTCCAGATGTTCTCCCAGAATTGTTCTGTTCTATCCATTGATGGATAGTCGTTATCCTTCGCTGGTTGGAGTGGGGATGCGATATTCCTGAAGAAAGCCCTCTGGTTTTTGAAGAACAAGGTGTTGTCTGCCTTTCTTTTGCTGCACTTCGTGTAACGGTGTAAGCGCTTATTCAATGCTGCTAGTATCTGGGTTTTCCTGTCCAGAATATCCGTGACCTGTTCCATACTTGTGCTGGCGCATCAGAGTGGCTTAATTAGTCTCACGACACGTCTGCAAAGTCTTTTAGATCTTAGTCCGTTTCTAAAGGATATTAGCCTTCCAATATCCTGTCTTACCCTTTCTATTTTATTTATTATTATTATTATTATTATTATTATTATTATTATTATTATTATTATTATTATTATTATTATTATTATTATTATTATTATTATTATTATTATTATTATTATTATTATTATTATTATTATTATTATTATTATTGTTATTATTATTATTATTATTATTATTATTATTATTATTATTATTATTATTATTATTATTATTATTATTATTATTATTATTATTATTATTATTATTATTATTATTATTATTATTATTATTATTATTATTATTATTATTATTATTATTATTATTATTATTATTATTATTATTATTATTATTAGGAGGAAAACTTATTATTGCAGGTGATTTTAACGCAAAAGCATCAGAGTGGGGTATGGGCACTACAAATTCGAGAGGTAGAAGAATTCTAGATATGGCTGCAAGGCTGGGTTTGGTGATCGCAAACCAAGGTACATCGGCTACCTATAGAAGAGCGGGATGCGAAGGCACAATCCCAGACATTACGCTCACATCAGAGTCTTTGATTAATAGCCTAAAAGAATGGAAGGTGCTGGAGGATTACACGGGGAGTGACCACCAATACCTCACATATCGCATCGCAGCTGATACATCTACCAATAGTTCTCACATCAGAAAGGGAACGCGAAAGTGGAATGTCTCGAAGCTTAAAACACCCGAGTTGTTAGCGGAGCTAGATTATGCATTCCCACTCCAACAACAAACAGCTGACGCTCGAAGTAAAGTAGACCGCACGATGGCGAGCATTACACGAGCCTGCGAAGCATCGATGCCAAGAATCGGAGGCAGATCTCGGAAAAAGGAGGCTTACTGGTGGTCTGAAGAAATAGGGGAACTCCGACGACTTTGTCTCTACCAGCGGAGATTGTATACTAGAGCAAGGCGAATCGGCCCAGCCATTGAACTCGCACAAGGATATAGAACTTCTAGGAAAAATCTTAAAATGGCCATTGCAACAAGCAAAAAACAGAAATGGGAAGAGCTCCGTACTGACATCAATCGCGATCCATGGGGCCTAGGCTACAAGCTCGTCATGAAAAAGCTTGGCGGGGTATCACCATCAGTGGACCTCCCAGCTCAAAGTTTGGAAAACGTGGTAAACACACTCTTCCCAACCCATGAACTGAGAACGGAAATCGTAACGACAACGCAGAGAAATGAACTGATGACACTGTTCACGGAAAGTGAATTAAAAGCCGCGGCAAAAACTCTAAGAAATCAAAAGGCTCCTGGCCCAGATGGAATCCCAGCGGAGGTGCTTAAAATAATTGCAATTGAACGACCACAAATGATACTCGAAATGTATAACGAGTGTCTAAGGGAAGGCATTTTCCCAGAAGTTTGGAAAATACAGCACTTGGTATTAATTGGAAAGGGCAAAGGCGATCCCGAGTCGGCATCCTCGTACCGTCCACTCTGCATGTTAGACACAGCAGGTAAACTCCTCGAAAAGCTCATTAAGCCGCGCTTATTACAAGCAGTAACTGAATCTGGCGGACTTTCAGATAAGCAACATGGCTTTCGACAAGGCAGGTCTACAGTAGATGCTATTGCGGATGTGCTCAAAAGTGTAGAGATAGCGCAGAGTGGAAACCATTACTCCAGACGCATCGTCCTTTTGGCAACCCTAGATGTAAAAAATGCTTTCAATAGTGCGAGATGGACCGATATAATTAACGCATTGGAAGGTCGTTTCCAGGTCCCACAATACTTAATGAAAATGATCCGCAGCTATCTCGAAAATCGAATTCTAGTTTACGAGACAGAAAACGGGAAAGTACGAAAGCAGATCACAGCGGGGGCAGCGCAGGGCTCTATACTTGGACCGGACCTATGGAATGTCATGTACGATGAAATACTCTGCATTGACATGCCAGATGACTCGTACCTTGTTGGATACGCAGATGACATCGCCGCAGTGATAACCGCAAGGAACACAGAAGAAGCTCAGCGAAAGCTAAATCAGGTGATGATCAGGACGCAGGCATGGATGCTTGATCACGGTCTAAGCCTTGCCACGGAAAAAACCGAGCTCCTTATCCTCACAAAAAAACAAATACCAATCGAAATACCGATATATACAGTTGGTGGTATGCTTCAATCAAGCAAAACAGTAAAATATCTGGGTATCCATCTGGACTCCAAATTATCCTATTGGGCTCAGATAAACTATGCAATAAAAAAAGCAGGCCAAGTCACGGTAGCCTTATCACGGCTAATGGCAAACACAGGTGGCCCGACTGCAAGTAAGCGAAAATTACTTTTGGCAACGGTGCAATCAGTTCTGCTCTACGGAAGTGAAGTGTGGGCTGATTCGTTGAAAGCAGAGTACCGCAGGAAGGCTTTAGGCTCAGCGCAAAGAACAGCAGCCTTGAGGGCAGCGTCAGCCTATAGAACGGTTTCAGAGGCGGCCGTACTTGTCATTAGTAGCACGATCCCTATTGGCTTACTAGCTGCAGAACGCAAGAAGAGATGGGAACAAAAACTCAGCAACGAAAGTCGACTGACAGTAGGAGAATTAAGAGCACAGAGCATTGAACAGTGGCAGCAGAAGTGGCAAAATGAAAGGCATGGCCGATGGACAGCGAAACTCATCCCAAATTTAGCAAGCTGGGTGAATAGGAGTTTCGGAGACGTAAATTATTACCTCACACAACTACTTTCCGGACATGGTTATTTCCGAAAATACTTGCATCAAATGGAGAAATGCAGCGGCCCAAGCTGCATATATGGCGATTCAGATGTTGATGATGCTGAGCATACCTTTTTCAACTGCTATAAATGGAGGGAAGAAAGGATCAGCATTGAAATAACACTAACAGCCCAAACTGTTACGGAGATCATGCTGAAAAGTGAAGAGAGCTGGAATCGTATTGCGAATTTTGCTGAACGCACTCTCCGAAAGAAGAAAATAGACCTGGACGCTTACCAGGATGGAAGCGGCTGAACAAAAACATATAAGCGGGCCCGACGGGGAAAACGCAAGCTAAGAGTGGCACATATAGCCCAAGAGAAGGGAGCCACACCGAAGTAATACGAAAGTAGTCCCGGTGTGGTTGATTCCCATGGCTGAAGGGTGGGGGGTTTTAGTTGGTAAACATCCGAGGAGTCCAACATACCCTGTCGTGAAGCGTGACGACCTGGCAGGGATGCGTAATGCATTTCCCCTCCCTGACCCGCAAAAAAAAAAAAAAAAAAAAATTATTATTATTATTATTATTATTATTATTATTATTATTATTATTATTATTATTATTATTATTATTATTATTATTATTATTATTATTATTATTATTATTATTATTATTATTATTATTATTATTATTATTATTATTATTATTATTATTATTATTATTATTATTATTATTATTATTATTATTATTATTATTATTATTATTATTATTATTATTATTATTATTATTATTATTATTATTATTATTATTATTATTATTATTATTATTATTATTATTATTATTATTATTATTATTATTATTATTATTATTATTATTATTATTATTATTATTATTATTATTATTATTATTATTATTATTATTATTATTATTATTATTATTATTATTATTATTATTATTATTATTATTATTATTATTATTATTATTATTATTATTATTATTATTATTATTATTATTATTATTATTATTATTATTATTATTATTATTATTATTATTATTATTATTATTATTATTATTTTTATTATTATTATTATTATTATTATTATTATTATTATTATTATTATTATTATTATTATTATTATTATTATTATTATTATTATTATTATTATTATTATTATTATTATTATTATTATTATTATTATTATTATTATTATTATTATTATTATTATTATTATTATTATTATTACTATTATTATTATTATTAATATTATTATTATTATTATTATTATTATTATTATTATTATTATTATTATTATTATTATTATTATTATTATTATTATTATTATTATTATTATTATTATTATTATTATTATAATAATAATTATTATAATAATAAATTTGATGCATATTGATCAATGTGGTCAAGCTGCATATCATATGGGTGTCCTCCATGCATGGGCTTGGCCTTCCAAGACGCTGTAAGGTTGCTGGTGGTCTTGACATTCTCGGGAATAGGGAAGTTGTCTGATTTTAGGTGTAAAGGCGTAAAGCCATCATCGGCTAGAACAATAGCCTTTGTCAACGGTGATGTGCTAGTTAAAAAGTACTGGCGGAGATTTAAATTTTGTTGGTAGTGAAGTCGGCTAATGTTCACAATTCCTCTTCCACCCATTATTCGAGGAAGAGATGTTCTTTCAATCGCACTTTGTGGGTGTTTACTTTGATATCTCGTCTGAGATGTGCGTATCAACATGTCAAGATTTGTAGCATCTGTAGGTACACCTTACCAGGTGTACCATTTTGCTTTTATCCAAACCAAATTCCATCTGAATATCTCTGCTAAAACTTTTGACCACTTCTATCATCCGGTGGAGTTTTTCTCTTTTATTGGAGTAGAGTTTGAGGTCATCAACGTATAAGAAGTGGTTAAAAGAGTGGTCAAATGTTTCAGTTTTGATGAAAAATCCAGACCTCTTTTGGCTCAGAATTCTGCTAAGTGGGTTGAGTCCCAAGCAAAACCAAAGAGGGCTTAGAGCATCTCCCTGAAATATACCACTTCGTATGCGAATAGTTTTGCTAACTGACCCATCCTGATGCAGTTTAGTGTTCCATTTTTCCATCAAAAATTTCAGACAGTCCGCTATGGATTGATCAACTTTATAAATCTCAAGTACTTTGATGAGGTATCCATGGGGCATTGAATCGAAAGCCTTTTTATAATCTATGTAGGCCATGCTTAAGTTTCTTTTTTTTCTCAGGGCCAAAACTGTGATTACAGAGTCGATCGTTAGCTGGTCTTTGCATCCCATAGTTTGTCTGCTGCAGCCTTTTTGTTCGTCCGAAATGATGTTGTTGGACTGGCAGTGGCGAAAAATTCTATTAGAAAGAATTTTCGTGAACAGCTTGCGTGTTGTGCACAAGCATGTGATGGGACGGTATTTCGAGGGATCTGTGCTTACCTCTCCCTTCGGAAGCAGAAAAGTTAGTCCGGTTGTCCGGAACGCGGGTGGTATACTCGTCAGCAGCAGCATACTGGTCAAACATTTCGCAAGTTCTTCATGGGTTGTGGTGAGCTTTTTGAGCCAGAAGTTTTGGAGTTTATCCATGCCAGGTGCCTTCCAATTAATAGTTTTAGAAATGGCGTCACCAACTTCCTCCTTACTTATATGTTGAGCCAGCATTGTTGTTATATGCTCGCATTGTACGCTTTCGTTGGCAATCCACTGGGCAGAGTCATTATGTTGTTTAGCTACACTCCAGATGTTCTCCCAGAATTGTTCTGTTCTATCCATTGATGGATAGTCGTTATCCTTCGCTGGTTGGAGTGGGGATGCGATATTCCTGAAGAAAGCCCTCTGGTTTTTGAAGAACAAGGTGTTGTCTGCCATTCTTTTGCTGCACTTCGTGTAACGGTGTAAGCGCTTATTCAATGCTGCTAGTATCTGGGTTTTCCTGTCCAGAATATCCGTGACCTGTTCCATACTTGTGCTGGCGCATCGGAGTGGCTTAATTAGTCTCACGACACGTCTGCAAAATCTTTTAGATCTTAGTCCGTTTCTAAAGGATATTAGCCTTCCAATATCCTGTCTTACCCTTTCTATTTTATTTATTATTATAATTATTATTATTATCATTATTATTATTATTATTATTATTATTATTATTATTATTATTATTATTATTATTATTATTATTATTATTATTATTATTATTATTATTATTATTATTATTCTTATTATTATTATTATTATTATTATTATTATTATTATTATTATTATTATTATTATTATTATTATTATTATTATTATTATTATTATTATTATTATTATTATTATTATTATTATTATTATTATTATTATTATTATTATTATTATTATTATTATTATTATTATTATTATTATTATTATTATTATTATTATTATTATTATTATTATTATTATTATTATTATTATTATTATTATTATTATTATTATTATTATTATTATTATTATTATTATTATTATTATTATTATTATTATTATTATTATTATTATTATTATTATTATTATTATTATTATTATTATTATTATTATTATTATTATTATTATTATTATTATTATTATTATTATTATTATTATTATTATTATTATTATTATTATTTTTATTATTATTATTATTATTATTATTATTATTATTATTATTATTATTATTATTATTATTATTATTGTTATTATTGTTATTATTATTATTATTATTATTTTTGTTATTATTATTATTATTATTATTATTATTATTATTATTATTATTATTATTATTGTTATTATTATTATTATTATTATTATTATTACTATTATTATTATTATTATTATTATTATTATTATTATTATTGTTATTATTATTATTATTATTATTATTATTATTATTATTATTATTATTATTATTATTATTATTATTATTATTATTATTATTATTATTATTATTATTATTATTATTATTATTATTATAATAATAATTATTATAATAATAAATTTGATGCATATTGATCAATGTGGTCAAGCTGCATATCATATGGGTGTCCTCCATGCATGGGCTTGGCCTTCCAAGACGCTGTAAGGTTGCTGGTGGTCTTGACATTCTCGGGAATAGGGAAGTTGTCTGATTTTAGGTGTAAAGGCGTAAAGCCATCATCGGCTAGAACAATAGCCTTTGTCAACGGTGATGTGCTAGTTAAAAAGTACTGGCGGAGATTTAAATTTTGTTGGTAGTGAAGTCGGCTAATGTTCACAATTCCTCTTCCACCCATTCTTCTAGGAAGAGATGTTCTTTCAATCGCACTTTGTGGGTGTTGACTTTGATATCTCGTCTGAGATGTGCGTATCAACATGTCAAGATTTGTAGCATCTGTAGGTACACCTTACCAGGTGTACCATTTTGCTTTTATCCAAACCAAATTCCATCTGAATATCTCTTCTAAAACTTTTGACCACTTCTATCATCCGGTGGAGTTTTTCTCTTTTATTGGAGTAGAGTTTGAGGTCATCAACGTATAAGAAGTGGTTAAAAGAGTGGTCAAATGTTTCAGTTTTGATGAAAAATCCAGACCTCATTTGGCTCAGAATTCTGCTAAGTGGGTTGAGTCCCAAGCAAAACCAAAGAGGGCTTAGAGCATCTCCCTGAAATATACCACTTCGTATGCGAATAGTTTTGCTAACTGACCCATCCTGATGCAGTTTAGTGTTCCATTTTTCCATCAAAAATTTCAGACAGTCCACTATGAATTGATCAACTTTATAAATCTCAAGTACTTTGATGAGGTATCCATGGGGCATTGAATCGAAAGCCTTTTTATAATCTATGTAGGCCATGCTTAAGTTTCTTTTTTTTCTCAGGGCCAAACCTGTGATTACAGAGTCGATCGTTAGCTGGTCTTTGCATCCCATAGTTTGTCTGCTGCAGCCTTTTTGTTCGTCCGAAATGATGTTGTTGGACTGGCAGTGGCGAAAAATTCTATTAGAAAGAATTTTCGTGAACAGCTTGCGTATTGTGCACAAGCATGTGATGGGACGGTATTTCGAGGGATCTGTGCTTACCTCTCCCTTCGGAAGCAGAAAAGTTAGTCCGGTTGTCCGGAACGCGGGTGGTATACTCGTCAGCAGCAGCATACTGGTCAAACATTTCGCAAGTTCTTCATGGGTTGTGGTGAGCTTTTTGAGCCAGAAGTTTTGGAGTTTATCCATGCCAGGTGCCTTCCAATTAATAGTTTTAGAAATGGCGTCACCAACTTCCTCCTTACTTATATGTTGAGCCAGCATTGTTGTTATATGCTCGCATTGAACGCTTTCGTTGGCAATCCACTGGGCAGAGTCATTATGTTGTTTAGCTACACTCCAGATGTTCTCCCAGAATTGTTCTGTTCTATCCATTGATGGATAGTCGTTATCCTTCGCTGGTTGGAGTGGGGATGCGATATTCCTGAAGAAAGCCCTCTGGTTTTTGAAGAACAAGGTGTTGTCTGCCTTTCTTTTGCTGCACTTCGTGTAACGGTGTAAGCGCTTATTCAATGCTGCTAGTATCTGGGTTTTCCTGTCCAGAATATCCGTGACCTGTTCCATACTTGTGCTGGCGCATCAGAGTGGCTTAATTAGTCTCACGACACGTCTGCAAAGTCTTTTAGATCTTAGTCCGTTTCTAAAGGATATTAGCCTTCCAATATCCTGTCTTACCCTTTCTATTTTATTTATTATTATTATTATTATTATTATTATTATTATTATTATTATTATTATTATTATTATTATTATTATTATTATTATTATTATTATTATTATTATTATTATTATTATTATTATTATTATTATTATTATTATTATTATTATTATTATTATTATTATTATTATTATTATTATTATTATTATTATTATTATTATTATTATTATTATTATTATTATTATTATTATTATTATTATTATTATTATTATTATTATTATTATTATTATTATTATTATAATTGAATTAGTTTGCACTATCTCTACATCTCGTAGGATATCATTCACCTGTCTGATTTGATTGTTTAGCAAGACTAGGCTCGGATGGGTATGCGGGTCTAAGACCAAGCACAACCATTTACGTACTAAATTATAGCGATAGAAATTCCCTCACGATTCGGCAACTCTCCAATATTACAGCCTTTTGCATGCCCTTTATGATGTTCGCTTCCAGGTTTAGTTTTTCCAGACATTTTACCGTCGACTTAGGTATGAGTCCAGTAGTTGATACTATTAGTGGTAGTGTTGTTGCAGAGCTACATCTCCACAATGTTTTCAGCTCTTGACATAGGGCTGTGTATTTCTGTATCTTACTAAAATGTGTCGAATCCATGTTATTGTTATTCACAACTGCAAAATCTAGAAGCATGATTTTTCTTTCCGCTTTATTGTGGATAACAATATCAGGTCTGTTAGCAGAGACACTTGTGTCGGTAAGCACTGATCTATCCCAGTAAATTTTATAGCGTGTAGTATCTATAACTGCTTGCGGGGTGTACTTATAGTATGGGGTAGATGTTGGCGATGTGGTTATGCCATACTTTCTTATAAGCTCCTGATGAACTATTTTGCCCATATTGTCATGCCTACGTTTGTAGGCATCATTTGCAAGCGTCGTACAACCAGCGAGTATGTGCTGTATAGTTTCACGCTTAGCTCCGCACTGGCGGCAGTTATCTGACTGGACTGACGGGTCTCTAACAATAAACTTAAGGTAGTTCCGCGTTGCTACGACTTGATCTTGGATGGCTAACATAAACCCTTCCGTTTCTGGAAACAGATTGCCAGATCGAAGCCAGGAGTTTGATAGCGCTCTATCAACATTTTGTTCCTCCATCTCGTTGGGGTGCCTTCCGTGCAGTGGCTTGGCTTTCCACTGCGTGTATATATCTTGCGGAGTACTCACCGCGCTTACTAGATGTTCCCTGTTTTTCATGTCTACTGGGGAGAAATTGTCATCGGCATTGTAAACAGCGCAATGAAGAGGCGATGTTGCTACTTTGCTGGAAAAATATCTGAAGATGTTTTCTATTTGCTTGTTCACCAGGTTCTTGATGTTGACTATCCCTCTGCCTCCTGTATCCCTGGGGAGAAAGAGTCTCTGAATTGCCGCTTGCGGGTGATGGTAGCGGTATTTTGTCAGCATTGTACGTACTTTCCTATCCAATTCATCAAGGTCGGTTGCACTCCATTTAATAACACCAGCTGAATATGTTATTAGTGGCACAGCGTAGGTATTTACTGCTGTTATCATATTCTTGGAGTTCAACGATGTCCTTAGTACTCTTTCCAGGCGCATAAACAGAGACTTCCTCAAGCGACTTTTGACAGAGGTGTGATTTATCATCTTCCTTTGCTCCATTCCGAGGTATTTGTATACTTCTGACTCCTCCAGAGGTGCTATCTTTTCGTTGTCAGCTGTTGTATACTGCAGTCCTCTAGTTATCTTGCCTCTTATGATGGCGATCGTTTTGCACTTTTGTACACCGAACTCCATTTTTATGTCAATGGAGAATCTCTCGACAGTTTGGAGTAGTTGTTCTAGGCTACTGGCAGTACTGGCGTACAATTTAATGTCATCCATATACATGAGATGAGTTAGCCTGATATTTTGTACATTGCTTCTTATCTCGTATCCATGTTTACTTTGGTTAAGAAGTGCGGACAACGGGTTCAGTGCAAGACAGAACCATAGTGGGCTCAAACTATCTCCTTGGAATATACCCCTTGTAATCTTTATTTTACTTGATGTTATTGATTCCAGTTTTAGACTCGTACACCATTTAGCCATTACAGCTTCGCAAAACCGTATTATTTGCGGGTTGATTTTGTACAAATTAAGGACCTGTATTAGCCAGCTGTGTGGTACCATATCAAAGGCTTTCTTATAATCAACGAACGCCATGAATAGATTTCGTTGTCTGGTGCATGCTTGACCTGCGACAATAGAATCAATAACCAACTGTTCTTTACATCCATATGATCCGTTTACACATCCCTTCTGTTCTTCTGCAATTATATTGTTGTCATTGCAGTGTTTGCTAATAAGTATTGCTAAACAAGATGTTGTTAGTTTGTATAAGTTATTAAGGCAGGTGATAGGCCGGTATTTTGATGGGTCTTCAGTGTTATTATCCTTAGGGATTAAATACGTAAGGCCTTCACATAGATAATTAGGGATGATGGTCGGGTCTTGAATGAGGTTGTTGACTTCACGATGCATAACATCATGCAGGGCAGAGAAGGTTTTGATCCAGTAATTATGGATTCCATCGTTGCCAGTTGCTTTCCAGTTATGCAGTTTTCTGATAGCTGCAGAGAAGATTTCCGGGGTGATGATAGCATCCGTCATTGGTTGAATGGAAGATGTCTGGACTTGTTTCAGCAGTTGGGAGGAGTGGTTATGGCAGCTGCTAGTTGACCATATTGCTGACCAATAATTTATCAGGTCCTTTTCTTTGGGGAGAGTTCGACAGCTTACTTTATTCTCCTCAAGTTTATTATTATTATTATTATTATTATTATTATTATTATTATTATTATTATTATTATTATTATTATTATTATTATTATTATTATTATTATTATTATTATTATTATTATTATTATTATTATTATTATTATTATTATTATTATTATTATTATTATTATTATTATTATTATTATTATTATTATTATTATTATTATTATTATTATTATTATTATTATTATTATTATTATTATTATTATTATTATTATTATTATTATTATTATTATTATTATTATTATTATTATTATTATTATTATTATTATTATTATTATTATTATTATTATTATTATTATTATTATTATTATTATTATTATTATTATTATTATTATTATTATTATTATTATTATTATTATTATTATTATTATTATTATTATTATTATTATTATTATTATTATTATTATTATTATTATTATTATTATTATTATTATTATTATTATTATTATTATTATTATTATTATTATTATTATTATTATTATTATTATTATTATTATTATTATTATTATTATTATTATTATTATTATTATTATTATTATTATTATTATTATTATTATTATTATTATTATTATTATTATTATTATTATTATTATTATTATTATTATTATTATTATTATTATTATTATTATTATTATTATTATTATTATTATTATTATTATTATTATTATTATTATTATTATTATTATTATTATTATTATTATTATTATTATTATTATTATTATTATTATTATTATTATTATTATTATTATTATTATTATTATTATTATTATTATTATTATTATTATTATTATTATTATTATTATTATTATTATTATTATTATTATTATTATTATTATTATTATTATTATTATTATTATTATTATTATTATTATTATTATTATTATTATTATTATTATTATTATTATTATTATTATTATTATTATTATTATTATTATTATTATTATTATTATTATTATTATTATTATTATTATTATTATTATTATTATTATTATTATTATTATTATTATTATTATTATTATTATTATTATTATTATTATTATTATTATTATTATTATTATTATTATTATTATTATTATTATTATTATTATTATTATTATTATTATTATTATTATTATTATTATTATTATTATTATTATTATTATTATTATTATTATTATTATTATTATTATTATTATTATTATTATTATTATTATTATTATTATTATTATTATTATTATTATTATTATTATTATTATTATTATTATTATTATTATTATTATTATTATTATTATTATTATTATTATTATTATTATTATTATTATTATTATTATTATTATTATTATTATTATTATTATTATTATTATTATTATTATTATTATTATTATTATTATTATTATTATTATTATTATTATTATTATTATTATTATTATTATTATTATTATTATTATTATTATTATTATTATTATTATTATTATTATTATTATTATTATTATTATTATTATTATTATTATTATTATTATTATTATTATTATTATTATTATTATTATTATTATTATTATTATTATTATTATTATTATTATTATTATTATTATTATTATTATTATTATTATTATTATTATTATTATTATTATTATTATTATTATTATTATTATTATTATAATAATAATTATTATAATAATAAATTTGGTGCATATTGATCAATGTGTTCAAGCTGCATATCATATGGGTGTCCTCCATGCATGGGCTTGGCCTTCCAAGACGCTGTAAGGTTGCTGGTGGTCTTGACATTCTCGGGAATAGGGAAGTTGTCTGATTTTAGGTGTAAAGGCGTAAAGCCATCATCGGCTAGAACAATAGCCTTATTATTATTATTATTATTATTATTATTATTATTATTATTATTATTATTATTATTATTATTATTATTATTATTATTATTATTATTATTATTATTATTATTATTATTATTATTATTATTATTATTATTATTATAATAATAATTATTATAATAATAAATTTGGTGCATATTGATCAATGTGGTCAAGCTGCATATCATATGGGTGTCCTCCATGCATGGGCTTGGCCTTCCAAGACGCTGTAAGGTTGCTGGTGGTCTTGACATTCTCGGGAATAGGGAAGTTGTCTGATTTTAGGTGTAAAGGCGTAAAGCCATCATCGGCTAGAACAATAGCCTTTGTCAACGGTGATGTACTAGTTAAAAAGTACTGGCGGAGATTTAAATTTTGTTGGTAGTGAAGTCGGCTAATGTTCACAATTCCTCTTCCACCCATTATTCGAGGAAGAGATGTTCTTTCAATCGCACTTTGTGGGTGTTGACTTTGATATCTCGTCAGAGATGTGCGTATCAACATGTCAAGATTTGTAGCATCTGTGGGTACACCTTACCAGGTGTACCATTTTGCTTTTATCCAAACCAAATTCCATTTGAATATCTCTGCTAAAACTTTTGACCACTTCTATCATCCGGTGGAGTTTTTCTCTTTTATTGGAGTAGGGTTTGAGGTCATCTACGTATAAGAAATGGTTAAAAGAGTGGTCAAATGTTTCAGTTTTGATGAAAAATCCAGACCTCATTTGGCTCAGAATTCTGCTAAGTGGGTTGAGTCCCAATCAAAACCAAAGAGGGCTTAGAGCATCTCCCTGAAATATACCACTTCGTATGCGAATAGTTTTGCTAACTGACCTATCCTGATGCAGTTTAGTGTTCCATTTTTCCATCAAAAATTTCAGACAGTCCGCTATGGATTGATCAACTTTATAAATCTCAAGTACTTTGATGAGGTATCCATGGGGCATTGAATCGAAAGCCTTTTTATAATCTATGTAGGCCATGCTTAAATTTCTTTTTTTTCTCAGGGCCAAACCTGTGATTACAGAGTCGATCGTTAGCTGGTCTTTGCATCCCATAGTTTGTCTGCTGCAGCCTTTTTGTTCGTCCGAAATGATGTTGTTGGACTGGCAGTGGCGATAAATTCTATTAGAAAGAATTTTCGTGAACAGCTTGCGTGTTGTGCACAAGCATGTGATGGGACGGTATTTCGAGGGATCTGTGCTTACCTCTCCCTTCGGAAGCAGAAAAGTTAGTCCGGTTGTCCGGAACGCGGGTGGTATACTCGTCAGCAGCAGCATACTGGTCAAACATTTCGCAAGTTCTTCATGGGTTGTGGTGAGCTTTTTGAGCCAGAAGTTTTGGAGTTTATCCATGCCAGGTGCCTTCCAATTAATAGTTTTAGAAATGGCGTCACCAACTTCCTCCTTACTTATATGTTGAGCCAGCATTGTTGTTATATGCTCGCATTGAACGCTTTCGTTGGCAATCCACTGGGCAGAGTCATTATGTTGTTTAGCTACACTCCAGATGTTCTCCCAGAATTGTTCTGTTCTATCCATTGATGGATAGTCGTTATCCTTCGCTGGTTGGAGTGGGGATGCGATATTCCTGAAGAAAGCCCTCTGGTTTTTGAAGAACAAGGTGTTGTCTGCCTTTCTTTTGCTGCACTTCGTGTAACGGTGTAAGCGCTTATTCAATGCTGCTAGTATCTGGGTTTTCCTGTCCAGAATATCCGTGACCTGTTCCATACTTGTGCTGGCGCATCAGAGTGGCTTAATTAGTCTCACGACACGTCTGCAAAGTCTTTTAGATCTTAGTCCGTTTCTAAAGGATATTAGCCTTCCAATATCCTGTCTTACCCTTTCTATTTTATTTATTATTATTATTATTATTATTATTATTATTATTATTATTATTATTATTATTATTATTATTATTATTATTATTATTATTATTATTATTATTATTATTATTATTATTATTATTATTATTATTATTATTATTATTATTATTATTATTATTATTATTATTATTATTATTATTATTATTATTATTATTATTATTATTATTATTATTATTATTATTATTATTATTATTATTATTATTATTATTATTATTATTATTATTATTATTATTATTATTATTATTATTATTATTATTATTATTATTATTATTATTATTATTATTATTATTATTATTATTATTATTATTATTATTATTATTATTATTATTATTATTATTATTATTATTATTATTATTATTATTATTATTATTATTATTATTATTATTATTATTATTATTATTATTATTATTATTATTATTATTATTATTATTATTATTATTATTATTATTATTATTATTATTATTATTATTATTATTATTATTATTATTATTATTATTATTATTATTATTATTATAATAATAATTATTATAATAATAAATTTGGTGCATATTGATCAATGTGGTCAAGCTGCATATCATATGGGTGTCCTCCATGCATGGGCTTGGCCTTCCAAGACGCTGTAAGGTTGCTGGTGGTCTTGACATTCTCGGGAATAGGGAAGTTGTCTGATTTTAGGTGTAAAGGCGTAAAGCCATCATCGGCTAGAACAATAGCCTTATTATTATTATTATTATTATTATTATTATTATTATTATTATTATTATTATTATTATTATTATTATTATTATTATTATTATTATTATTATTATTATTATTATTATTATTATTATTATTATTATTATTATTATTATTATTATTATAATAATAATTATTATAATAATAAATTTGGTGCATATTGATCAATGTGGTCAAGCTGCATATCATATGGGTGTCCTCCATGCATGGGCTTGGCTTTCCAAGACGCTGTAAGGTTGCTGGTGGTCTTGACATTCTCGGGAATAGGGAAGTTGTCTGATTTTAGGTGTAAAGGCGTAAAGCCATCATCGGCTAGAACAATAGCCTTTGTCAACGGTGATGTGCTAGTTAAAAAGTACTGGCGGAGATTTAAATTTTGTTGGTAGTGAAGTCGGCTAATGTTCACAATTCCTCTTCCACCCATTATTCGAGGAAGAGATGTTCTTTCAATCGCACTTTGTGGGTGTTGACTTTGATATCTCGTCAGAGATGTGCGTATCAACATGTCAAGATTTGTAGCATCTGTGGGTACACCTTACCAGGTGTACCATTTTGCTTTTATCCAAACCAAATTCCATTTGAATATCTCTGCTAAAACTTTTGACCACTTCTATCATCCGGTGGAGTTTTTCTCTTTTATTGGAGTAGGGTTTGAGGTCATCTACGTATAAGAAATGGTTAAAAGAGTGGTCAAATGTTTCAGTTTTGATGAAAAATCCAGACCTCATTTGGCTCAGAATTCTGCTAAGTGGGTTGAGTCCCAATCAAAACCAAAGAGGGCTTAGAGCATCTCCCTGAAATATACCACTTCGTATGCGAATAGTTTTGCTAACTGACCTATCCTGATGCAGTTTAGTGTTCCATTTTTCCATCAAAAATTTCAGACAGTCCGCTATGGATTGATCAACTTTATAAATCTCAAGTACTTTGATGAGGTATCCATGGGGCATTGAATCGAAAGCCTTTTTATAATCTATGTAGGCCATGCTTAAATTTCTTTTTTTTCTCAGGGCCAAACCTGTGATTACAGAGTCGATCGTTAGCTGGTCTTTGCATCCCATAGTTTGTCTGCTGCAGCCTTTTTGTTCGTCCGAAATGATGTTGTTGGACTGGCAGTGGCGATAAATTCTATTAGAAAGAATTTTCGTGAACAGCTTGCGTGTTGTGCACAAGCATGTGATGGGACGGTATTTCGAGGGATCTGTGCTTACCTCTCCCTTCGGAAGCAGAAAAGTTAGTCCGGTTGTCCGGAACGCGGGTGGTATACTCGTCAGCAGCAGCATACTGGTCAAACATTTCGCAAGTTCTTCATGGGTTGTGGTGAGCTTTTTGAGCCAGAAGTTTTGGAGTTTATCCATGCCAGGTGCCTTCCAATTAATAGTTTTAGAAATGGCGTCACCAACTTCCTCCTTACTTATATGTTGAGCCAGCATTGTTGTTATATGCTCGCATTGTACGCTTTCGTTGGCAATCCACTGGGCAGAGTCATTATGTTGTTTAGCTACACTCCAGATGTTCTCCCAGAATTGTTCTGTTCTATCCATTGATGGATAGTCGTTATCCTTCGCTGGTTGGAGTGGGGATGCGATATTCCTGAAGAAAGCCCTCTGGTTTTTGAAGAACAAGGTGTTGTCTGCCTTTCTTTTGCTGCACTTCGTGTAACGGTGTAAGCGCTTATTCAATGCTGCTAGTATCTGGGTTTTCCTGTCCAGAATATCCGTGACCTGTTCCATACTTGTGCTGGCGCATCAGAGTGGCTTAATTAGTCTCACGACACGTCTGCAAAGTCTTTTAGATCTTAGTCCGTTTCTAAAGGATATTAGCCTTCCAATATCCTGTCTTACCCTTTCTATTTTATTTATTATTATTATTATTATTATTATTATTATTATTATTATTATTATTATTATTATTATTATTATTATTATTATTATTATTATTATTATTATTATTATTATTATTATTATTATTATTATTATTATTACTATTATTATTATTATTATTATTATTATTATTATTATTATTATTATTATTATTATTATTATTATTATTATTATTATTATTATTATTATTATTATTATTATTATTATTATTATTATTATTATTATTATTATTATTATTATTATTATTATTATTATTATTATTATTATTATTATTATTATTATTATTATTATTATTATTATTATTATTATTATTATTATTATTATTATTATTATTATTATTATTATTATTATTATTATTATTATTATTATTATTATTATTATTATTATTATTATTATTATTATTATTATTATTATTATTATAATAATAATTATTATAATAATAAATTTGGTGCATATTGATCAATGTGGTCAAGCTGCATATCATATGGGTGTCCTCCATGCATGGGCTTGGCCTTCCAAGACGCTGTAAGGTTGCTGGTGGTCTTGACATTCTCGGGAATAGGGAAGTTGTCTGATTTTAGGTGTAAAGGCGTAAAGCCATCATCGGCTAGAACAATAGCCTTATTATTATTATTATTATTATTATTATTATTATTATTATTATTATTATTATTATTATTATTATTATTATTATTATTATTATTATTATTATTATTATTATTATTATTATAATAATAATTATTATAATAATAAATTTGGTGCATATTGATCAATGTGGTCAAGCTGCATATCATATGGGTGTCCTCCATGCATGGGCTTGGCCTTCCAAGACGCTGTAAGGTTGCTGGTGGTCTTGACATTCTCGGGAATAGGGAAGTTGTCTGATTTTAGGTGTAAAGGCGTAAAGCCATCATCGGCTAGAACAATAGCCTTTGTCAACGGTGATGTGCTAGTTAAAAAGTACTGGCGGAGATTTAAATTTTGTTTTAAATTTTGTTGGTAGTGAAGTCGGCTAATGTTCACAATTCCTCTTCCACCCATTATTCGAGGAAGAGATGTTCTTTCAATCGCACTTTGTGGGTGTTGACTTTGATATCTCGTCAGAGATGTGCGTATCAACATGTCAAGATTTGTAGCATCTGTGGGTACACCTTACCAGGTGTACCATTTTGCTTTTATCCAAACCAAATTCCATTTGAATATCTCTGCTAAAACTTTTGACCACTTCTATCATCCGGTGGAGTTTTTCTCTTTTATTGGAGTAGGGTTTGAGGTCATCTACGTATAAGAAATGGTTAAAAGAGTGGTCAAATGTTTCAGTTTTGATGAAAAATCCAGACCTCATTTGGCTCAGAATTCTGCTAAGTGGGTTGAGTCCCAATCAAAACCAAAGAGGGCTTAGAGCATCTCCCTGAAATATACCACTTCGTATGCGAATAGTTTTGCTAACTGACCTATCCTGATGCAGTTTAGTGTTCCATTTTTCCATCAAAAATTTCAGACAGTCCGCTATGGATTGATCAACTTTATAAATCTCAAGTACTTTGATGAGGTATCCATGGGGCATTGAATCGAAAGCCTTTTTATAATCTATGTAGGCCATGCTTAAATTTCTTTTTTTTCTCAGGGCCAAACCTGTGATTACAGAGTCGATCGTTAGCTGGTCTTTGCATCCCATAGTTTGTCTGCTGCAGCCTTTTTGTTCGTCCGAAATGATGTTGTTGGACTGGCAGTGGCGATAAATTCTATTAGAAAGAATTTTCGTGAACAGCTTGCGTGTTGTGCACAAGCATGTGATGGGACGGTATTTCGAGGGATCTGTGCTTACCTCTCCCTTCGGAAGCAGAAAAGTTAGTCCGGTTGTCCGGAACGCGGGTGGTATACTCGTCAGCAGCAGCATACTGGTCAAACATTTCGCAAGTTCTTCATGGGTTGTGGTGAGCTTTTTGAGCCAGAAGTTTTGGAGTTTATCCATGCCAGGTGCCTTCCAATTAATAGTTTTAGAAATGGCGTCACCAACTTCCTCCTTACTTATATGTTGAGCCAGCATTGTTGTTATATGCTCGCATTGAACGCTTTCGTTGGCAATCCACTGGGCAGAGTCATTATGTTGTTTAGCTACACTCCAGATGTTCTCCCAGAATTGTTCTGTTCTATCCATTGATGGATAGTCGTTATCCTTCGCTGGTTGGAGTGGGGATGCGATATTCCTGAAGAAAGCCCTCTGGTTTTTGAAGAACAAGGTGTTGTCTGCCTTTCTTTTGCTGCACTTCGTGTAACGGTGTAAGCGCTTATTCAATGCTGCTAGTATCTGGGTTTTCCTGTCCAGAATATCCGTGACCTGTTCCATACTTGTGCTGGCGCATCAGAGTGGCTTAATTAGTCTCACGACACGTCTGCAAAGTCTTTTAGATCTTAGTCCGTTTCTAAAGGATATTAGCCTTCCAATATCCTGTCTTACCCTTTCTATTTTATTTATTATTATTATTATTATTATTATTATTATTATTATTATTATTATTATTATTATTATTATTATTATTATTATTATTATTATTATTATTATTATTATTATTATTATTATTATTATTATTATTATTATTATTATTATTACTATTATTATTATTATTATTATTATTATTATTATTATTATTATTATTATTATTATTATTATTATTATTATTATTATTATTATTATTATTATTATTATTATTATTATTATTATTATTATTATTATTATTATTATTATTATTATTATTATTATTATTATTATTATTATTATTATTATTATTATTATTATTATTATTATTATTATTATTATTATTATTATTATTATTATTATTATTATTATTATTATTATTATTATTATTATTATTATTATTATTATTATTATTATTATTATTATTATTATTATTATTATTATTATTATTATTATTATTATTATTATTATTATTATTATTATTATTATTATTATTATTATTATTATTATTATTATTATTATTATTATTATTATTATTATTATTATTATTATTATTATTATTATTATTATTATTATTATTATTATTATTATTATTATTATTATTATTATTATTATTATTATTATTATTATTATTATTATTATTATTATTATTATTATTATTATTATTATTATTATTATTATTATTATTATTATTATTATTATTATTATTATTATTATTATTATTATTATTATTATTATTATTATTATTATTATTATTATTATTATTATTATTATTATTATTATTATTATTATTATTATTATTATTATTATTATTATTATTATTATTATTATTATTATTATTATTATTATTATTATTATTATTATTATTATTATTATTATTATTATTATTATTATTATTATTATTATTATTATTATTATTATTATTATTATTATTATTATTATTATTATTATTATTATTATTATTATTATTATTATTATTATTATTATTATTATTATTATTATTATTATTATTATTATTATTATTATTATTATTATTATTATTATTATTATTATTATTATTATTATTATTATTATTATTATTATTATTATTATTATTATTATTATTATTATTATTATTATTATTATTATTATTATTATTATTATTATTATTATTATTATTATTATTATTATTATTATTATTATTATTATTATTATTATTATTATTATTATTATTATTATTATTATTATTATTATTATTATTATTATTATTATTATTATTATTATTATTATTATTATTATTATTATTATTATTATAATAATAATTATTATTATAATAATAATTATTATAATAATAAATTTGGTGAATATTGATCAATGTGGTCAAGCTGCATATCATATGGGTGTCCTCCATGCATGGGCTTGGCCTTCCAAGACGCTGTAAGGTTGCTGGTGGTCTTGACATTCTCGGGAATAGGGAAGTTGTCTGATTTTAGGTGTAAAGGCGTAAAGCCATCATCGGCTAGAACAATAGCCTTTGTCAACGGTGATGTGCTAGTTAAAAAGTACTGGCGGAGATTTAAATTTTGTTGGTAGTGAAGTCGGCTAATGTTCACAATTCCTCTTCCACCCATTATTCGAGGAAGAGATGTTCTTTCAATCGCACTTTGTGGGTGTTGACTTTGATATCTCGTCAGAGATGTGCGTATCAACATGTCAAGATTTGTAGCATCTGTGGGTACACCTTACCAGGTGTACCATTTTGCTTTTATCCAAACCAAATTCCATCTGAATATCTCTGCTAAAACTTTTGACCACTTCTATCATCCGGTGGAGTTTTTCTCTTTTATTGGAGTAGGGTTTGAGGTCATCTACGTATAAGAAATGGTTAAAAGAGTGGTCAAATGTTTCAGTTTTGATGAAAAATCCAGACCTCATTTGGCTCAGAATTCTGCTAAGTGGGTTGAGTCCCAATCAAAACCAAAGAGGGCTTAGAGCATCTCCCTGAAATATACCACTTCGTATGCGAATAGTTTTGCTAACTGACCCATCCTGATGCAGTTTAGTGTTCCATTTTTCCATCAAAAATTTCAGACAGTCCGCTATGGATTGATCAACTTTATAAATCTCAAGTACTTTGATGAGGTATCCATGGGGCATTGAATCGAAAGCCTTTTTATAATCTATGTAGGCCATGCTTAAATTTCTTTTTTTTCTCAGGGCCAAACCTGTGATTACAGAGTCGATCGTTAGCTGGTCTTTGCATCCCATAGTTTGTCTGCTGCAGCCTTTTTGTTCGTCCGAAATGATGTTGTTGGACTGGCAGTGGCGATAAATTCTATTAGAAAGAATTTTCGTGAACAGCTTGCGTGTTGTGCACAAGCATGTGATGGGACGGTATTTCGAGGGATCTGTGCTTACCTCTCCCTTCGGAAGCAGAAAAGTTAGTCCGGTTGTCCGGAACGCGGGTGGTATACTCGTCAGCAGCAGCATACTGGTCAAACATTTCGCAAGTTCTTCATGGGTTGTGGTGAGCTTTTTGAGCCAGAAGTTTTGGAGTTTATCCATGCCAGGTGCCTTCCAATTAATAGTTTTAGAAATGGCGTCACCAACTTCCTCCTTACTTATATGTTGAGCCAGCATTGTTGTTATATGCTCGCATTGAACGCTTTCGTTGGCAATCCACTGGGCAGAGTCATTATGTTGTTTAGCTACACTCCAGATGTTCTCCCAGAATTGTTCTGTTCTATCCATTGATGGATAGTCGTTATCCTTCGCTGGTTGGAGTGGGGATGCGATATTCCTGAAGAAAGCCCTCTGGTTTTTGAAGAACAAGGTGTTGTCTGCCTTTCTTTTGCTGCACTTCGTGTAACGGTGTAAGCGCTTATTCAATGCTGCTAGTATCTGGGTTTTCCTGTCCAGAATATCCGTGACCTGTTCCATACTTGTGCTGGCGCATCAGAGTGGCTTAATTAGTCTCACGACACGTCTGCAAAGTCTTTTAGATCTTAGTCCGTTTCTAAAGGATATTAGCCTTCCAATATCCTGTCTTACCCTTTCTATTTTATTTATTATTATTATTATTATTATTATTATTATTATTATTATTATTATTATTATTATTATTATTATTATTATTATTATTATTATTATTATTATTATTATTATTATTATTATTATTATTATTATTATTATTATTATTATTATTATTATTATTATTATTATTATTATTATTATTATTATTATTATTATTATTATTATTATTATTATTATTATTATTATTATTATTATTATTATTATTATTATTATTATTATTATTATTATTATTATTATTATTATTATTATTATTATTATTATTATTATTATTATT
>OZ014530.1:140220178-140267678 GCA_963966105.1 Volucella zonaria | reverse complement strand
ATGTTCTTTCAATCGCACTTTGTGGGTGTTGACTTTGATATCTCGTCAGAGATGTGCGTATCAACATGTCAAGATTTGTAGCATCTGTGGGTACACCTTACCAGGTGTACCATTTTGCTTTTATCCAAACCAAATTCCATCTGAATATCTCTGCTAAAACTTTTGACCACTTCTATCATCCGGTGGAGTTTTTCTCTTTTATTGGAGTAGGGTTTGAGGTCATCTACGTATAAGAAATGGTTAAAAGAGTGGTCAAATGTTTCAGTTTTGATGAAAAATCCAGACCTCATTTGGCTCAGAATTCTGCTAAGTGGGTTGAGTCCCAATCAAAACCAAAGAGGGCTTAGAGCATCTCCCTGAAATATACCACTTCGTATGCGAATAGTTTTGCTAACTGACCCATCCTGATGCAGTTTAGTGTTCCATTTTTCCATCAAAAATTTCAGACAGTCCGCTATGGATTGATCAACTTTATAAATCTCAAGTACTTTGATGAGGTATCCATGGGGCATTGAATCGAAAGCCTTTTTATAATCTATGTAGGCCATGCTTAAGTTTCTTTTTTTTCTCAGGGCCAAACCTGTGATTACAGAGTCGATCGTTAGCTGGTCTTTGCATCCCATAGTTTGTCTGCTGCAGCCTTTTTGTTCGTCCGAAATGATGTTGTTGGACTGGCAGTGGCGATAAATTCTATTAGAAAGAATTTTCGTGAACAGCTTGCGTGTTGTGCACAAGCATGTGATGGGACGGTATTTCGAGGGATCTGTGCTTACCTCTCCCTTCGGAAGCAGAAAAGTTAGTCCGGTTGTCCGGAACGCGAGTGGTATACTCGTCAGCAGCAGCATACTGGTCAAACATTTCGCAAGTTCTTCATGGGTTGTGGTGAGCTTTTTGAGCCAGAAGTTTTGGAGTTTATCCATGCCAGGTGCCTTCCAATTAATAGTTTTAGAAATGGCGTCACCAACTTCCTCCTTACTTATATGTTGAGCCAGCATTGTTGTTATATGCTCGCATTGTACGCTTTCGTTGGCAATCCACTGGGCAGAGTCATTATGTTGTTTAGCTACACTCCAGATGTTCTCCCAGAATTGTTCTGTTCTATCCATTGATGGATAGTCGTTATCCTTCGCTGGTTGGAGTGGGGATGCGATATTCCTGAAGAAAGCCCTCTGGTTTTTGAAGAACAAGGTGTTGTCTGCCTTTCTTTTGCTGCACTTCGTGTAACGGTGTAAGCGCTTATTCAATGCTGCTAGTATCTGGGTTTTCCTGTCCAGAATATCCGTGACCTGTTCCATACTTGTGCTGGCGCATCGGAGTGGCTTAATTAGTCTCACGACACGTCTGCAAAGTCTTTTAGATCTTAGTCCGTTTCTAAAGGATATTAGCCTTCCAATATCCTGTCTTACCCTTTCTATTTTATTTATTATTATTATTATTATTATTATTATTATTATTATTATTATTATTATTATTATTATTATTATTATTATTATTATTATTATTATTATTATTATTATTATTATTATGATTATTATGATTATTATTATTATTATTATTATTATTATTATTATTATTATTATTATTATTATTATTATTATTATTATTATTATTATTATTATTATTATTATTATTATTATTATTATTATTATTATTATTATTATTATTATTATTATTATTATTATTATTATTATTATTATTATTATTATTATTATTATTATTATTATTATTATTATTATTATTATTGTTATTATTATTATTATTATTATTATTATTATTATTACTATTATTATTACTATTATTACTATTATTATTATTATTATTATTATTATTATTATTATTATTATTATTATTATTATTATTATTATTATTACTATTATTATTATTATTATTATTATTATTATTATTATTATTATTATTATTATTATTATTATTATTATTATTATTATTATTATTATTATTATTATTATTATTATTATTATTATTATTATTATTATTATTATTATTATTATTATTATTATTATTATTATTATTATTATTATTATTATTATTATTATTATTATTATTATTATTATTATTATTATTATTATTATTATTATTATTATTATTATTATTATTATTATTATTATTATTATTATTATTATTATTATTATTATTATTATTATTATTATTATTATTATTATTATTATTATTATTATTATTATTATTATTATTATTATTATTATTATTATTATTATTATTATTATTATTATTATTATTATTATTATTATTATTATTATTATTATTATTATTATTATTATTATTATTATTATTATTATTATTATTATTATTATTATTATTATTATTATTATTATTATTATTATTATTATTGTTATTATTATTATTATTATTATTATCTGTGTTCCTTGCGGTTATCACTGCGGCGATGTCATCTGCGTATCCAACAAGGTACGAGTCATCTGGCATGTCAATGCAGAGTATTTCATCGTACATGACATTCCATAGGTCCGGTCCAAGTATAGAGCCCTGCGCTGCCCCCGCTGTGATCTGCTTTCGTACTTTCCCGTTTTCTGTCTCGTAAACTAGGAACACAGAAGAAGCTCAGCGAAAGCTAAATCAGGTGATGATCAGGACGCAGGCATGGATGCTTGATCACGGTCTAAGCCTTGCCACGGAAAAAACCGAGCTCCTTATCCTCACAAAAAAACAAATACCAATCGAAATACCGATATATACAGTTGGTGGTATGCTTCAATCAAGCAAAACAGTAAAATATCTGGGTATCCATCTGGACTCCAAATTATCCTATTGGGCTCAGATAAACTATGCAATAAAAAAAGCAGGCCAAGTCACGGTAGCCTTATCACGGCTAATGGCAAACACAGGTGGCCCGACTGCAAGTAAGCGAAAATTACTTTTGGCAACGGTGCAATCAGTTCTGCTCTACGGAAGTGAAGTGTGGGCTGATTCGTTGAAAGCAGAGTACCGCAGGAAGGCTTTAGGCTCAGCGCAAAGAACAGCAGCCTTGAGGGCAGCGTCAGCCTATAGAACGGTTTCAGAGGCGGCCGTACTTGTCATTAGTAGCACGATCCCTATTGGCTTACTAGCTGCAGAACGCAAGAAGAGATGGGAACAAAAACTCAGCAACGAAAGTCGACTGACAGTAGGAGAATTAAGAGCACAGAGCATTGAACAGTGGCAGCAGAAGTGGCAAAATGAAAGGCATGGCCGATGGACAGCGAAACTCATCCCAAATTTAGCAAGCTGGGTGAATAGGAGTTTCGGAGACGTAAATTATTACCTCACACAACTACTTTCCGGACATGGTTATTTCCGAAAATACTTGCATCAAATGGAGAAATGCAGCGGCCCAAGCTGCATATATGGCGATTCAGATGTTGATGATGCTGAGCATACCTTTTTCAACTGCTATAAATGGAGGGAAGAAAGGATCAGCATTGAAATAAATTGCGGCCCACTAACAGCCCAAACTGTTACGGAGATCATGCTGAAAAGTGAAGAGAGCTGGAATCGTATTGCGAATTTTGCTGAACGCACTCTCCGAAAGAAGAAAATAGACCTGGACGCTTACCAGGATGGAAGCGGCTGAACAAAAACATATAAGCGGGCCCGACGGGGAAAACGCAAGCTAAGAGTGGCACATATAGCCCAAGAGAAGGGAGCCACACCGAAGTAATACGAAAGTAGTCCCAGTGTGGTTGATTCCCATGGCTGAAGGGTGGGGGGTTTTAGTTGGTAAACATCCGAGGAGTCCAACATACCCTGTCGTGAAGCGTGACGACCTGGCAGGGATGCGTAATGCATTTCCCCTCCCTGACCCGCAAAAAAAAAAAAAAAAAAAAAAAAATTATTATTATTATTATTATTATTATTATTATTATTATTATTATTATTATTATTATTATTATTATTATTATTATTATTATTATTATTATTATTATTATTATTATTATTATTATTATTATTATTATTATTATTATTATTATTATTATTATTATTATTATTATTATTATTATTATTATTATTATTATTATTATTATTATTATTATTATTATTATTATTATTATTATTATTATTATTATTATTATTATTATTATTATTATTATTATTATTATTATTATTATTATTATTATTATTATTATTATTATTATTATTATTATTATTATTATTATTATAATAATAATTATTATAATAATAAATTTGATGCATATTGATCAATGTGGTCAAGCTGCATATCATATGGGTGTCCTCCATGCATGGGCTTGGCTTTCCAAGACGCTGTAAGGTTGCTGGTGGTCTTGACATTCTCGGGAATAGGAAAGTTGTCTGATTTTAGGTGTAAAGGCGTAAAGCCATCATCGGCTAGAACAATAGCCTTTGTCAACGGTGATGTGCTAGTTAAAAAGTACTGGCGGAGATTTAAATTTTGTTGGTAGTGAAGTCGGCTAATGTTCACAATTCCTCTTCCACCCATTCTTCGAGGAAGAGATGTTCTTTCAATCGCACTTTGTGGGTGTTGACTTTGATATCTCGTCAGAGATGTGCGTATCAACATGTCAAGATTTGTAGCATCTGTAGGTACACCTTACCAAGTGTACCATTTTGCTTTTATCCAAACCAAATTCCATCCGAATATCTCTGCTAAAACTTTTGACCACTTCTATCATCCGGTGGAGTTTTTCTCTTTTATTGGAGTAGAGTTTGAGGTCATCAACGTATAAGAAATGGTTAAAAGGGTGGTCAAATGTTTCAGTTTTGATGAAAAATCCAGACCTCATTTGGCTCAGAATTCTGCTAAGTGGGTTGAGTCCCAATCAAAACCAAAGAGGGCTTAGAGCATCTCCCTGAAATATACCACTTCGTATGCGAATAGTTTTGCTAACTGACCCATCTTGATGCAGCTTAGTGTTCCATTTTTCCATCAAAAATTTCAGACAGTCCGCTATGGATTGATCAACTTTATAAATCTCAAGTACTTTGATGAGGTATCCATGGGGCATTGAATCGAAAGCCATTTTATAATCTATGTAGGCCATGCTTAAGTTTCTTTTTTTTCTCAGGGCCAAACCTGTGATTACAGAGTCGATCGTTAGCTGGTCTTTGCATCCCATAGTTTGTCTGCTGCAGCCTTTTTGTTCGTCCGAAATGATGTTGTTGGACTGGCAGTGGCGATAAATTCAATTAGAAAGAATTTTCGTGAACAGCTTGCGTGTTGTGCACAAGCATGTGATGGGACGGTATTTCGAGGGATCTGTGCTTACCTCTCCCTTCGGAAGCAGAAAAGTTAGTCCGGTTGTCCGGAACGCGGGTGGTATACTCGTCAGCAGCAGCATACTGGTCAAACATTTCGCAAGTTCTTCATGGGTTGTGGTGAGCTTTTTGAGCCAGAAGTTTTGGAGTTTATCCATGCCAGGTGCCTTCCAATTAATAGTTTTAGAAATGGCGTCACCAACTTCCTCCTTACTTATATGTTGAGCCAGCATTGTTGTTATATGCTCGCATTGTACGCTTTCGTTGGCAATCCACTGGGCAGAGTCATTATGTTGTTTAGCTACACTCCAGATGTTCTCCCAGAATTGTTCTGTTCTATCCATTGATGGATAGTCGTTATCCTTCGCTGGTTGGAGTGGGGATGCGATATTCCTGAAGAAAGCCCTCTGGTTTTTGAAGAACAAGGTGTTGTCTGCCTTTCTTTTGCTGCACTTCGTGTAACGGTGTAAGCGCTTATTCAATGCTGCTAGTATCTGGGTTTTCCTGTCCAGAATATCCGTGACCTGTTCCATACTTGTGCTGGCGCATCGGAGTGGCTTAATTAGTCTCACGACACGTCTGCAAAGTCTTTTAGATCTTAGTCCGTTTCTAAAGGATATTAGCCTTCCAATATCCTGTCTTACCCTTTCTATTTTATTTATTATTATTATTATTATTATTATTATTATTATTATTATTATTATTATTATTATTATTATTATTATTATTATTATTATTATTATTATTATTATTATTATTATTATTATCATTATTATTATTATTATTATTATTATTATTATTATTATTATTATTATTATTATTATTATTATTATTATTATTATTATTATTATTATTATTATTATTATTATTATTATTATTATTATTATTATCATTATTATTATTATTGTTATTATTATTATTATTATCATTATTATTATTATTATTATTATTATTATTATTATCATTATTATTATTATTATTATTATTATTATTATTATTATTGTTATTATTATTATTATTATCATTATTATTATTATTATTATTATTATTATTATTATTATTATTATTATTACTATTATTATTATCATTATTATTATTATTATTATTATTATTATTGTTATTATTATTATTATTATCATTATTATTATTATTATTATATTATTATTATTATTATTATTATTGTTATTATTATTATTATTATTATTATTATTATTATCATTATTATTATTATTATTATTATTATTATTATTATTATTATTATTATTATTATTATTATCATTATTATTATTATTATTATTATTATTATTATTATTATTATTATTATTATTATTATTATTATTATTATTATTTTTATTATTATTATTATTATTATTATTATTATTATCATTATTATTATTATTGTTATTATTATTATTATTATCATTATTATTATTATTATTATTATTATTATTATTATCATTATTATTATTATTATTATTATTATTATTATTATTATTGTTATTATTATTATTATTATCATTATTATTATTATTATTATTATTATTATTATTATTATTATTATTGTTATCATTATTATTATTATTATTATTATTATTGTTATTATTATTATTATTATCATTATTATTATTATTATTATTATTATTATTATTATTATTATTATTATTATTATTATCATTATTATTATTATTATTATTATTATTATTATTATTATTATTATTATTATTATTATTAGTATTATTATTATTATTATTATTATTATTATTATTATTATTATTATTATTATTATTATTATTATTATTATTATTATTATCAGTATTATTATTAGTATCAGTATTATTATTAGTATTACTATTATTATTATTCTTCTAATTAGTATTATTATCTATTCTCCCCTTCGCCAGGAGAAAGACAGAAAAGAAATGGGCGAAGTTCAAAGACGCGGTGCCCTTCGCATCGCGAGCTCATATAGAACTGTACCAGAAGCGGCTATATTGGATGTCGCGGGAACAACCCCCATCGATCTCCGCGCAACAGAGAGAAAATACATATACCATAGGAAATTCGAAATTGTTACGGAAGCAGCTGTTCTTTAGGCGAAAGAACATACGAAACAACAATGGCAGGAGAGATGGAACTCAAAACGGAGGGGCCGTTGGACGGCTACACTAATTAAAAGCGCTGGCAAATGGCCACAACGAAGATACGGCGAAATAAATTTCTATGTCATCTAGTTTCTAACCGGACATGGTTACTTCAGTAGCTATCTAAAGAAGATCGGGTAAGCTAGAAGCGCTTCTTGCCAGTACGGAGACTCTGAAAACGATGACGCGAAACATACGTTCTTCGAGTGCACCAGATGGCTAACAGAATGGAGTGAGCTGGAACAACTGCTCGGCCCTATCACTTCAGACAACATCGTCGAAAAGATGTCCGCGATTACTCGGAACTGGGATAGAGTGGGTGAATACACTGAAAAAATATTAAAAACCAAGACAAGAGGGACAGACCAAGACGCGTCTCGACAATAATGAAGATAGCATAACCGGTAAGAGAGCTAAACCCGCAAAAGAGAACAACACAAAATGAAAAAGCCGGTCCCCAGGAGGGGAAAGAAAACGACACCACTCTGAAGCAATACGAAAGTGGTTTCCAGAGTGGATGGTGTCATGGAAGGTGGATGGTGTTTTTCGTGGGCTACTTCTCGTCGGTATTAGTTTTTCCACCATTTTCAGGATCAAAAAAAAAAATTAAAAATTATTATTATTATTATTATTATTATTATTATTATTATTATTATTGTTACTATTATTATTATTATTATTAGTATTATTATTATTATTATTATTATTATTATTATTATTATTATTATTTTTAGTATTATTATATATTCTCCTCTTTGAGTGCGAAATATGGTTTGAAGCCCTTCGCCACGAGAAAGACAGAAAAGCGGATGGGCGAAGTTCAAAGACGCGGTGCCCTACGCATCGCGAGCTCATATAGAACTGTACCAGAAGCAGCTATATTGGTTGTCGCGGGAACAACCCCCATCGATCGAAAATACATATACCATAGGAAATTCGAAATTGGAAAGGAAGCAGCTGTTCTTGAGGCGAAAGAACATACGAAACAACAATGGCAGGAGAGATGGAACTCAGAACGGAGGGACCGTTGGACTGCTACACTAATCAAAAGCGCTGGCAAATGGTCACAACGAAGATACGGCGAAATAAATTTCTATGTCACCTAGTTTCTAACCGGACATGGTAACTTCAGTAGCTATCTGAAGAAGATCGGGAAAGCTAGAAGCACTTTTTGCCAGTACGGAGACTCTGAAAACGATGACGCGAAACACACGTTTTTCGAGTGCACCAGATGGCTAACAGAATGAAGTCAGCTGGTACAACTGCTCGGCCCTATCACTTCAGACAACATCGTCGAAAAGATGTCCGCAAGTACACGGCACTGGGATAGAGTGTGTGAATACACCGAAAAAATATTAAAAACCAAAACAAGAGAGACAGACCTAGACGCGTCTCGACAATAATGAAGATAGCATAACCGGTAAGAGAGCTAAACGCGCAAAAGAGAACAACACAAAATGAAAAATCCGGTCCCCAGGAGGGGAAAGAAAATGACACCACTCTGAAGCAAAACGAAAGTGGTTTCCACACTGGATGGTGTCATGTTAAAAGGGGTTAAGGTGGTTTCTCGTGGGTGTGAGTCGCACAGTACTTGAAGCAGAGCGGGACTACCTCTCGTCTGTATTAGCTTTTCCACCATCCCCAGGGTTAAAAAAAATAAAAATATTATTATTATTATTGTTATTATTATTATTATTATTATTATTATTATTATTATTATTATTATTATTATTATTATTATTATTATTATTATTATTATTATTATTATTATTATTATTATTATTATTATCAGTATTATTATTATTATTATTATTATCAGTATTATTATTAGTATTACTATTATTATTATTCTTATTATTAGTATTATTATCTATTCCCCTTCGCCACGAGAAAGACAGAAAAGAGATGGGCGAAGTTCAAAGACGCGGTGCCCTACGCATCGCGAGCTCATATAGAACTGTACCAGAAGCAGCTATATTGGTTGTCGCGGGAACAACCCCCATCGATCTCCGCGCAACAGAGAGAAAATACATATACCATAGCAAATTCAAAATTGGAAAGGAAGCAGCTGTTCTTGAGGCGAAAGAACATACGAAACAACAATGGCAGGAGAGATGGAACTCAGAACGGAGGGGCCGTTGGACTGCTACACTAATCAAAAGCGCTGGCAAATGGGCACAACGAAGATACGGCGAAATAAATTTCTATGTCACCTAGTTTCTAACCGGACATGGTTACTTCAGTAGCTATCTGAAGAAGATCAGGAAAGCTAGAAGCACTTTTTGCCAGTACGGAGACTCTGAAAAGGATGACGCGAAACACACGTTTTTCGAGTGCACCAGATGGCTAACAGAATGAAGTCAGCTGGTACAACTGCTCGGCCCTATCACTTCAGACAACATCGTCGAAGAGATGTCCGCAAGTACACGGCACTGGGATAGAGTGTGTGAATACACCGAAAAAATATTAAAAACCAAAACAAGAGAGACAGACCTAGACGCGTCTCGACAATAATGAAGATAGCATAACCGGTAAGAGAGCTAAACGCGCAAAAGAGAACAACACAAAATGAAAAATCCGGTCCCCAGGAGGGGAAAGAAAATGACACCACTCTGAAGCAATACGAAAGTGGTTTCCACACTGGATGGTGTCAAGTTAAAAGGGGTTAAGGTCGTTTTTCGTGGGTGTGAGTCGCACAGTACTTGAAGTAGAGCGGGACTACCTCTCGTCGGTATTAGCTTTTCCACCATCCCCAGGGTTAAAAGAAAAAAAATATTGTTATTATTATTATTATTATTATTATTATTATTATTATTATTATTATTATTATTATTATTATTATTATTATTATTATTATTATTATTATTATTATTATTATTATTATTATTATTATTATTATTATTATTATTATTATTATTATTATTATTATTATTATTATTATTATTATTATTATTATTATTATTATTATTATTATTATTATTATTATTATTATTATTATTATTATTATTATTATTATTATTATTATTATTATTATTATTATTATTATTATTATTATTATTATTATTATTATTATTATTATTATTATTATTATTATTATTATTATTATTATTATTATTATTATTATTATTATTATTATTATTATTATTATTATTATTATTATTATTATTATTATTATTATTATTATTATTATTATTATTATTATTATTATTATTATTATTATTATTATTATTATTATTATTATTATTATTATTATTATTATTATTATTATTATTATTATTATTATTATTATTATTATTATTATTATTATTATTATTATTATTATTATTATTATTATTATTATTATTATTATTATTATTATTATTATTATTATTATTATTATTATTATTATTATTATTATTATTATTATTATTATTATTATTATTATTATTATTATTATTATTATTATTATTATTATTATTATTATTATTATTATTATTATTATTATTATTATTATTATTATTATTATTATTATTATTATTATTATTATTATTATTATTATTATTATTATTATTATTATTATTATTATTATTATTATTATTATTATTATTATTATTATTATTATTATTATTATTATTATTACTATTATTATTATTATTATTATTATTATTATTATTATTATTATTATTATTATTATTATTATTATTATTATTATTATTATTATTATTATTATTATTATTATTATTATTATTATTATTATTATTATTATTATTATTATTATTATTATTATTATTATTATTATTATTATTATTATTATTATTATTATTATTATTATTATTATTATTATTATTATTATTATTATTATTATTATTATTATTATTATTATTATTATTATTATTATTATTATTATTATTATTATTATTATTATTATTATTATTATTATTATTATTATTATTATTATTATTATTATTATTATTATTATTATTATTATTATTATTATTATTATTATTATTATTATTATTATTATTATTATTATTATTATTATTATTATTATTATTATTATTATTATTATTATTATTATTATTATTATTATTATTATTATTATTATTATTATTATTATTATTATTATTATTATTATTATTATTATTATTATTATTATTATTATTATTATTATTATTATTATTATTATTATTATTATTATTATTATTATTATTATTATTATTATTATTATTATTATTATTATTATTATTATTATTATTATTATTATTATTATTATTATTATTATTATTATTATTATTATTATTATTATTATTATTATTATTATTATTATTATTATTATTATTATTATTATTATTATTATTATTATTATTATTATTATTATTATTATTATTATTATTATTATTATTATTATTATTATTATTATTATTATTATTATTATTATTATTATTATTATTATTATTATTATTATTATTATTATTATTATTATTATTATTATTATTATTATTATTATTATTATTATTATTATTATTATTATTATTATTATTATACGACAAGCCATGTTGCATATCGTCGATGATGCCGTTGTAGTCGATGGGGCATCCTTCCTCAGTAGCATCTATTTTTCTCCTTACCAGGTGTACCATTTTGCATTTATCCAAACCAAATTCCATCTGAATGTCTCTGCTAAAACTTTTGACCACTTCTATCATCCGGTGGAGTTTTTCTCTTTCATTGGAGTAGAGTTTGAGGTCATCAACGTATAAGAAGTGGTTAAAAGAGTGGTCAAATGTTTCAGTTTTGATGAAAAATCCAGACCTCATTTGGCTCAGAATTCTGCTAAGTGGGTTGAGTCCCAAGCAAAACCAAAGAGGGCTTAGAGCATCTCCCTGAAATATACCACTTCGTATGCGAATAGTGTTGCTAACTGAGCCATCCTGATGCAGTTTAGTGTTCCATTTTTCCATCAAAAATTTCAGACAGTCCACTATGGATTGATCAACTTTATAAATCTCAAGTACTTTGATGAGGTATCCATGGGGGATTGAATCGAAAGCCTTCTTATAATCTATGTAGGCCATGCTTAAGTTTCTTTTTTTTCTCATGGCCAAACCTGTGATTACAGAATCGATCGTTAGCTGGTCTTTGCATCCCATAGTTTGTCTGCTGCAGCCTTTTTGTTCGTCCGAAATGATGTTGTTGGACTGGCAGTGGCGATAAATTCTATTAGAAAGAATTTTCGTGAACAGCTTGTGTGTTGTGCACAAGCATGTGATGGTACGGTATTTCGAGGGATCTGTGCTTATTTCTCCTTTCGGAAGCAGAAAAGTTTGTCCGGTTGTCAGGAACGCGGGTGGTATACTCGTCAGCAGCAGCATACTGGTGAAACATTTCGCAAGTTCTTCATGGGTTGTGGTGAGCTTTTTGAGCCAGATGTTTTGGAGTTTATCCATGCCAGGTGCCTTCCAATTAATAGTTTTAGAAATGGCGTCACCAACTTCCTCCTTACTTATATGTTGAGCCAGCATTGGTGTTATATGCTCGCATTGTACGCTTTCGTTGGCAATCCACAGGGCAGAGTCATTATATTGTTTAGCTACACTCCAGATGTTCTCCCAGAATTGTTCTGTTCTATCCATTGATGGATAGTCGTTATCCTTCGATGGTTGGAGTGGGGATGCGATATTCCTGAAGAAAGCCTTCTGGTTTTTGAAGAACAAGGTGTTGTCTGCCTTTCTTTTGCTGCACTTCGTGTAACGGTGTAAGCGCTTATTCAATGCTGCTAGTATCTGGGTTTTCCTGTCCAGAATATCCGTGACCTGTTCCATACTTGTGCTGGCGCATCGGAGTGGCTTAATTAGTCTCGCGACACGTCTGCAAAGTCTTTTAGATCTTAGTCCGTTTCTAAAGGATATTAGCCTTCCAATATCCTGTCTTACCCTTTCTATTTTATTTATTATTATTATTATTATTATTATTATTATTATTATTATTATTATTATTATTATTATTATTATTATTATTATTATTATTATTATTATTATTATTATTCCCCTTAATGTCTCATTAAATGGTTGCGAAGAAGATACAATTTTAGAGACTTTAAGTCTGAGTAAAATTGTACTATATTGAAGCTATTATGTGGTTTCATTGGATAAATTTTCTAGTTACATGACAGGTATCGATAATCACAGCTTTTTGTATTATTTCTATAATTCTTTCTTTTAAATTTAAAATATTAATGCCTCTTGTTAAATTTTGATGGATTATTTTATTATTATTATTATTATTATTATTATTATTATTATTATTATTATTATTATTATTATTATTATTATTATTATTATTATTATTATTATTTTTATTATTATTATTATTATTATTATTATTATTATTATTATTATTATTGTTTTTATTATTATTATTATTATTATTATTATTATTATTATTATTATTATTATTATTATTATTATTATTATTATTATTATTATTATTATTATTATTATTATTATTATTATTATTATTATTATTATTATTATTATTATTATTATTATTATTATTATTATTATTATTATTATTATTATTATTATTATTATTATTATTATTATTATTATTATTATTATTATTATTATTATTATTATTATTATTATTATTATTATTATTATTATTATTATCAGTATTATTATTAGTATTACTATTAGTATTACTATTATTATTATTCTTATTATTAGTATTATTATCAATTCTCCCCTTCGCCACGAGAAAGACAGAAAAGAGATGGGCGAAGTTCAAAGACGCGGTGCCCTACGCATCGCGAGCTCATATAGAACTGTACCAGAAGCAGCTATATTGGTTGTCGCGGGAACAACCCCCATCGATCTCCGCGCAACAGAGAGAAAATACATATACCATAGGAAATTCGAAATTGGAAAGGAAGCAGCTGTTCTTGAGGCGAAAGAACATACGAAACAACAATGGCAGGAGAGATGGAACTCAGAACGGAGGGGCCGTTGGACTGCTACACTAATCAAAAGCGCTGGCAAATGGGCACAACGAAGATACGGCGAAATAAATTTCTATGTCACCTAGTTTCTAACCGGACATGGCTACTTCAGTAGCTATCTGAAGAAGATCAGGAAAGCTAGAAGCACTTTTTGCCAGTACGGAGACTCTGAAAACGATGACGCGAAACACACGTTTTTCGAGTGCACCAGATGGCTAACAGAATGAAGTCAGCTGGTACAACTGCTCGGCCCTATCACTTCAGACAACATCGTCGAAAAGATGTCCGCAAGTACAAGGCACTGGGATAGAGTGTGTGAATACACCGAAAAAATATTAAAAACCAAAACAAGAGAGACAGACCTAGACGCGTCTCGACAATACTGAAGATAGCATAACCGGTAAGAGAGCTAAACCCGCAAAAGAGAACAACACAAAATGAAAAATCCGGACCCCAGGAGGGAAAAGAAAATGACACCACTCTGAAGCAATACGAAAGTGGTTTCCACACTGGATGGTGTCAAGTTAAAAGGGGTTAAGGTGGTTTTTCGTGGGTGTGAGTCGCACAGTACTTGAAGTAGAGCGGGACTACCTCTCGTCGGTATTAGCTTTTCCACCATCCCCAGGGTTAAAAAAAAAATAAATATTATTATTATTATTATTATTATTATTATTATTATTATTATTATTATTATTATTATTATTATTATTATTATTATTATTATTATTATTATTATTATTATTATTATTATTATTATTATTATTATTATTATTATTATTATTATTATTATTATTATTATTATTATTATTATTATTATTATTATTATTATTATTATTATTATTATTATTATTATTATTATTATTATTATTATTATTATTATTATTATTATTATTATTATTATTATTATTATTATTATTATTATTATTATTATTATTATTATTATTATTATTATTATTATTATTATTATTATTATTACTATTATTATTATTATTATTATTGCTATTATTATTATTATTATTATTATTATTATTATTATTATTATTATTATTATTATTATTATTATTATTATTATTATTATTATTATTATTATTATTATTATTATTATTATTATTATTATTATTATTATTATTATTATTATTGTTATTATTATTATTATTATTATTATTATTATTATTATTATTAATATTATTATTATTATTATTATTATTATTATTATTATTATTATTATTATTATTATTATTATTATTATTATTATTATTATTATTATTATTATTATTATTATTATTATTATTATTATTATTATTATTATTATTATTATTATTATTATTATTATTATTATTATTATCAGTATTATTATTATTATTATTATTATCAGTATTATTATTATTATTATTATTATCAGTATTATTATTAGTATTACTATTATTATTAGTATTACTATTATTATTATTCTTATTATTAGTATTATTATCTATTCTCCCCTTCGCCACGAGAAAGACAGAAAAGAGATGGGCGAAGTTCAAAGACGCGGTGCCCTACGCATCGCGAGCTCATATAGAACTGTACCAGAAGCAGCTATATTGGTTGTCGCGGGAACAACCCCCATCGATCTCCGCGCAACAGAGAGAAAATACATATACCATAGGAAATTCGAAATTGGAAAGGAAGCAGCTGTTCTTGAGGCGAAAGAACATACGAAACAACAATGGCAGGAGAGATGGAACTCAGAACGGAGGGGCCGTTGGACTGCTACACTAATCAAAAGCGCTGGCAAATCGGCACAACGAAGATACGGCGAAATAAATTTCTATGTCACCTAGTTTCTAACCGGACATGGTTACTTCAGTAGCTATCTGAAGAAGATCAGGAAAGCTAGAAGCACTTTTTGCCAGTACGGAGACTCTGAACACGATGACGCGAAACACATGTTTTTCGAGTGCACCAGATGGCTAACAGAATGAAGTCAGCTGGTACAACTGCTCGGCCCTATCACTTCAGACAACATCGTCGAAAAGATGTCCGCAAGTACACGGCACTGGGATAGAGTGTGTGAATACACCGAAAAAATATTAAAAACCAAAACAAGAGAGACAGACCTAGACGCGTCTCGACAATAATGCAGATAGCATAACCGGTAAGAGAGCTAAACCCGCAAAAGAGAACAACACAAAATGAAAAATCCGGTCCCCAGGAGGGGAAAGAAAATGACACCACTCTGAAGCAATACGAAAGTTGTTTCCACACTGGATGGTGTCAAGTTAAAAGGGGTTAATGTGGTTTTTCGTGGGTGTGAGTCGCACAGTACTTGAAGTAGAGCGGGACTACCTCTCGTCGGTATTAGCTTTTCCACCATCCCCAGGGTTAAAAAAAAAAAAAATTTTATTATTATTATTATTATTATTATTATTATTATTATTATTATTATTATTATTATTATTATTATTATTATTCTTATTATTATTATTACTATTATTATTATTATTATTATTATTATTATTATTATTATTATTATTATTATTATTATTATTATTATTATTATTATTATTATTATTATTACTATTATTATTATTATTATTATTATCATTATTATTATTATTATTATTATTATTATTATTATTATTATTATTATTATTATTATTATTATTATTATTATTATTATTATTATTGTTATTATTATTATTATTATTACTATTATTATTATTATTATTGTTATTATTATAATTATTATTATTATTATTATTATTATTATTATTATTATTATTATTATTATTATTATTATTATTATTATTATTATTATTATTATTATTATTATTATTATTATTATTATTATTATTATTATTATTATTATTATTATTATTATTATTATTATTATTATTATTATTATTATTATTATTATTATTATTATTATTATTATTATTATTATTATTATTATTATTATTATTATTATTATTATTATTATTATTATTATTATTATTATTATTATTATTATTATTATTATTATTATTATTATTATTATTATTATTATTATTATTATTATTATTATTATTATTATTATTATTATTATTATTATTATTATTATTATTATTATTATTATTATTATTATTATTATTATTATTATTATTATTATTATTATTATTATTATTATTATTATTATTATTATTATTATTATTATTATTATTATTATTATTATTATTATTATTATTATTATTATTATTATTATTATTATTATTATTATTATTATTATTATTATTATTATTATTATTATTATTATTATTATTATTATTATTATTATTATTATTATTATTATTATTATTATTATTATTATTATTATTATTATTATTATTATTATTATTATTATTATTATTATTATTATTATTATTATTATTATTATTATTATTATTATTATTATTATTATTATTATTATTATTATTATTATTATTATTATTATTATTATTATTATTATTATTATTATTATTATTATTATTATTATTATTATTATTATTATTATTATTATTATTATTATTATTATTATTATTATTATTATTACCCACGGAAGCAGTGCAACGCAGGCTCACCGAAGTAATGCTAAGAACTCAAGCATGGCTAAACTCACATGGACTACATCTTGCAACACAGAAAACCGAGCTATTACTCTTTACACGAAGACAGACGCCCACAGAACTGGAGATGCGAATAAATGAAGAAGCAATAATGACGCAAAAATCCATAAAATATTTAGGCATCAGGCTAGACAGCAAAATTACATTCGGGACGCAACTGCAATACGCAGCGATGAAAGCGGGAAAAGCCATAGCCATTTACGGAAGCGAAGTGTGGGCAGAAACTTTAAATGTCGAAAAACGAAGAAAGCAGCTTCTAGCAGTACAGCGGACAGCGGCTTTGCGCATAGCTTCGACATATCGCACTGTATCTGACGCAGCAATACGGGTAATAGCGGGAGTGGTACCAATTGACCTTCTTGCTAAAGAACGGCACAAAATATGGCAAATGAGGACAAACGGCGGATACACGGCGCTAGCAGCAGCAACGATAAGGCGACAAACCATATGTACATGGCAAGATACATGGACAAATGATGACCGTGGCAGATGGACGGCCCGAATGATACCGGTGTTAGAACCTTGGCTTAATCGGCGTGCAGGCGAAACCAACTACTATTTGACGCAAATGGTCTCAGGACATGGCTACTTCCGAAGATACCTTCATCGCATACATAAATGCGCGCAACCAAGCTGCTTATATGGAGATGCCGAAAGTGATGATGCGGAACACACTTTCTTCTATTGCAGAAAATGGAGTCCTATGCGGGAAGAAATAGAGCTACACATGGGACAAATTACCCCCGAAAATATAATACGGAAGATGAGCTCAAGCGAAGAAAACTGGCAAATAATCCAAAAATATGTTGAAAAAATTCTTAAGTCCAAACAAAGAGACCTCGAAGCCGCAAGGTAATGCCTCAAATAGCAAAGATAGCAAAGAGAGAATAACCCAAGCGTGGCCTGGACCCAGGCATTTCACGTAGATGCCAAAGGGCGCTACACGAAGGACCCCACCCTGAAGTAATGGCAAAAGTTTCGGTACCAGGGTGGAAAGAGGATCGCGAAGGAGGGGGAAGCTTTTTAGTGTTTTTGTTTTTTTCCACATACCACTACTGCGACGACAGTTTTGATGAGGCGCGAAGCATTTTTGACCTCCTCACACGCAAAAAAAAAAAAAAAAAATTATTATTATTATTATTATTATTATTATTATTATTATTATTATTATTATTATTATTATTATTATTATTATTATTATTATTATAATTATTATTATTATTATTATTATTATTATTATTATTATTATTACTATTATTATTATTATTATTATTAATATTGTTATTATTATTATTATTATTATTATAATGGGGGGGCAAAAGGCACACGTAGCTCATGCCGCTAGCAGGAGCTGCGGGTTCCTAATGTCCGACTCTCACCTCCACGATCCGGTGCCCCTGGACACCCGAGCAACCCATTGTGAGACGCAGTAACCAACCTGTGTGGATCGTGGGTCGGGGCCAACGAGAGCGGGAGACCTCATTGGAATAGATACCTGATGAGGGTTATGAAACTGATGACGACCTGGAATACGAAACCGGTACACGATCTCGATGAAACATTTGGAATAGATTGCCGAGAGCTGGTGGATGCAGTATTCTGTTACCTTAATAACCAAAAGTGACATCTTGGAGAAACGGCTTTCAGGCTAATGCTGCATCCGCCCCCGTCCCATTAAAACTGTGGCTAGGCTTTGAGTACGTTCCGAGTCCGTCGCCGTTAAGTTGGTGGTACAGGTTCAGTTGAGAATAACTCCTGGCTTTGCGCTTAGATCCCGGCTCTGAACATAGACTCTCATAAGGACCTATGTCAACCCTTGCGTGTCCTCCCTGTTTGCATAGATAACCACGGGGATTATTAGAAGCGACTGTACAACGGTACGAGGATAGCGGCTCAAAGCGGGGACCCAATAGAAAAAAAAATTATCAAAACACCACCAAAACATAAACAAACACCAAACAAACAACAACAAAAGCAAACACAGAGCTCTGTAGAATACGCTGAAATCTTCAGAGGAAGCAGAAAGGTCAGTCGATCGCCAGTAGCAGCAGCTACGACTACAGGCGTAGCAAATCCGAGCGAACCGCCAAAAGAGTTAGCGAACGCTCTTAAACCTGCTCTTGCCGAAGATCCCACCTTTGAAGTACCCAAGAAGTGCGATCAAGACAAGGAACTCGCGCCTGGAACTCCTCCAAAGGTAGACATCTCCCCACGGCAGCAGTTTATAGATAAGATGAGAACTGCAGAGCATGAGACTCTAAACAAATGTAAAGCAGTAATACAAAAAATGAAGGTGGCCATGGCAAGGCAAAAAAACGTTAGCATGGACGTAAAAAATGGTATCTCCGAGCTTGACGAACTTTTTGACGTAATAGAGGATTATATGCGGAACTGGATCACGTCAGAAAAACAGATTAGGCGCGAAAAGCCACCACTGGGTAACACAAAGCACAAACTAAACGCAGTAACAGTTGATACACCAACAACTCCGAAAAACAAAAGGGTGGCAACTAGCCCTGCAGAAAAGATGGCGGAAAAGAAACAAGAAACGTGGTATACAGTCACGCGTAAAAAACCTCGAACACACGAAGCACAGGCAAATGAGAATCCCTCGAAAACGGTTCAACAACGAGAACCAAAAGAGAAACCGCCGCGTAACAAGAGAGAGCATACAGAAGCGGTCTTGGTAAGACCAGGAAATGGCCACAGTTACGCAGATGTGCTCAAAAACCTCCGACAAAAGGTCAAGCCTGAGGCAGCCGAAGTGGTGATCCGCTCAATACGGAAAACAAAGGCAGGAGCTATTCTATTAGAAATTAAAAAAGTAGGCAAAAAGGCTGAATTCTGCAATGCCATCAAGAGCACACTCAAAGATACGGGAACAGTTACAGAACTGAAACAAAAGGCCACCATTGAAATCCGAGACCTAGACGCACTCTCGGACAAGGATGAAGTAGCAACGGCCGTAAAGGCGGCTCTCCAAGATAACGATGCAGATCTTAGTGTCACCATAACACGAACCGATAGCAGAGAACAACGGCGGGCATACGTTACGTTGAGCATCGAAGGAGCATCGTTTATACATAAATCACAACGCCTGCGGATAGGATGGACCATGTGCAGAGTGAGGCAACTAGAAGATATCAAACGTTGCTACAGGTGCTTCGGCGCAGGTCACCTACAATATGACTGCAAGGGACCAGACAGAAAAGGACAAGGAATATGCATACGATGCGGAGAAAGCGGACACAAAAAGAAGGAATGTGAAAAGCCCGCAAAATGCTGCCTATGTCTGCATGAGGGACATGCCTCGGTCGATCACCTGCCGGGCTCCCGCAGATGTAAAGCTTATATTAAATGAAATTCCTTCAAGCTAACCTGCACAGGAGTAGAACGGCCGATGCTCTCCTTTCCCAGCTTGTCCTCGAACATCAGATTGACTTCGTCATCATCAGCGAGCAGTACACGAAAAGAGACAGTAGTACATGGCTAGAAGACACAACGGCAACAGCAGCAGTCTGGGTACCAAGCACAGCGAGTACAACACTAACCTACAGTGGCTCAGGAACTGGTTACACTTATGCACACACTAAAGGCGTTACAGTCGTTAGCTGCTACCTAACGCCGAGCGAAAACGTCCAGAATTTCCAAGATAAGCTGGATGCAATTGAAAACAAAATACTCCAGCTCGAAGGCGTGTTCATTGTAGCAGGAGACTTTAACTCCAGAGCCGTGGAATGGGGGATGCCAACAACAAACTCTAAAGGACGGAGAGTACTTGATATGGCTACAAGACTTGGGCTCATCGTTGCAAATACTGGAAGCGTACCGACTTTCAGAAGACCCGGATGCGAGGGTACCATCCCCGACATCACAATGGTCTCGGAGAGAATAGGCGGCAAAATTAAAAAATGGAAAGTACTGGAGGAATATACTGGGAGTGACCACCAGTACATCTCTTTCGAGATGAATACAGATATCACAACGCACGAAACACGAAATACTAAAGTCAGGAAATGGAACGTCGCGAAACTGAACGTAGAAGCGTTGATAACTACACTCGACAGAACCAGGCTCACGACTGACAGCCCATATGACGCCAGGACAGTGGTCACACAAGTCATGCAAGCTATAAGACAAGCCTGCAACGCAGCCATGCCTAAGGAATACCAAACCAGAAGGAAAAGACGAGCTGTTTACTGGTGGAATGACGAAATCGCGCAACTCAGACGAAACTGCCTGCGCTGCAGACGCAGACTTACAAAAGCGAAACGGAGGGGCGAGGCAGCCAACGAAAACCAAGAGTATAAACGAGCAAAAAAGGAGTTAAAAACTGCCATCTGCAAAAGCAAGAGGAAGAAATGGGAAGAGCTCTGCCAGGATATCAACCGCAATCCATGGGGCCTGGGATATAAAGTGGCTATGAGAAAACTTGAAAATAAGTTACCAGCCCAAGAACTAGACGTTGAAACAATGGAACATATAGTCACGACGCTTTTCCCAACTCACGAAGCGAGGACTGTCGAACGCGATAGCACAGGACCAGAGGAAGTTATAGAACCTTTCACGGAGACAGAAATCAGAGCAGCAGCTAGGTTGCTCAGGAACAGAAAAGCTCCCGGTCTAGATGGCATTCCAGCGGAGGTTCTGAAGGAGATAGCTGAAAAACGTCCCCATTTTTTACTCAGGATGTACAACTCATGCCTCAGTGGGGGAGTATTCCCAGAAACTTGGAAGAGGCAGCGCCTGGTTCTTATAAGCAAAGGAAAAGGAAACCCGGAAAGCCCATCAGCATACCGACCGCTCTGCATGCTCGACACAGCGGGGAAGTTACTGGAAAGATTGATTAAGCCTCGTCTAAACTCCGCCATAGAGGCATCCGGAGGACTAAGCCCAAAGCAGCATGGTTTTAGACCAGGTAAATCTACGGCTGGCGCTATAGAAGAAGTAATCAGAGCAGCACAAGCAACGCAACGAGGTAACCACCACTCTAGACCTTTTGTTCTTCTTGCGACCCTAGATGTCAAAAATGCCTTTAATAGCCTCAGATGGAAGGATATAGTCGAAGCTCTGGAACGCAGGCCCCAAATGCCTACGTACCTGAAGAAAATAATAAATAGCTACCTGAGCAACCGGGTACTGGAATATAAGACTAAATCGGGGACAAGAACAAGACAAATCACGGCAGGAGCAGCGCAGGGATCTATATTGGGCCCTGATCTGTGGAATATAACCTATGACGAGATATTACACATAGAGATGCCAGACGATGTCTTCCTAGTAGGATACGCAGATGATATAGCCGCAGTCATCACAGCACGAACCACGGAAGCAGTGCAACGCAAGCTCACCCAAGTAATGCTAAGAACTCAAGCATGGCTAAACTCACATGGACTACATCTTGCAACACAGAAAACCGAGCTATTACTCTTTACACGAAGACAGACGCCCACAGAACTGGAGATGCGAATAAATGAAGAAGCAATAATGACGCAAAAATCCATAAAATATTTAGGCATCAGGCTAGACAGCAAAATTACATTCGGGACGCAACTGCAATACGCAGCGATGAAAGCGGGAAAAGCCACAGCCTACCTCAGCAGACTAATGGCAAATGTCGGGGGCCCGATGGCCAGCAAAAGAAAATTATTGATGGCAACAAACAACGCTATCCTCATTTACGGAAGCGAAGTGTGGGCAGAAACTTTAAATGTCGAAAAACGAAGAAAGCAGCTTCTAGCAGTACAGCGGACAGCGGCTTTGCGCATAGCTTCGGCATATCGCACTGTATCTGACGCAGCAATACGGGTAATAGCGGGAGTGGTACCAATTGACCTTCTTGCTAAAGAACGGCACAAAATATGGCAAATGAGGACAAACGGCGGATACACGGCGCTAGCAGCAGCAGCGATAAGGCGACAAACCATATGTACATGGCAAGATACATGGACAAATGATGACCGTGGCAGATGGACGGCCCGAATGATACCGGTGTTAGAACCTTGGCTTAATCGGCGTGCAGGCGAAATCAACTACTATTTGACGCAAATGCTCTCAGGACATGGCTACTTCCGAAGATACCTTCATCGCATACATAAATGCGCGCAACGAAGCTGCTTATATGGAGATGCCGAAAGTGATGATGCGGAACACACTTTCTTCTATTGCAGAAAATGGAGTCCTATGCGGGAAGAAATAGAGCTACACACGGGACAAATTACCCCCGAAAATATAATACGGAAGATGAGCTCAAGCGAAGAAAACTGGCAAATAATCCAAAAATATGTTGAAAAAATTCTTAAGTCCAAACAAAGAGACCTCGAAGCCGCAAGGTAATGCCTCAAATAGCAAAGATAGCAAAGAGAGAATAACCCAAGCGTGGCCTGGACGCAGGCATTTCACGTAGATGTCAAAGGGCGCTACACGAAGGACCCCACCCTGAAGTAATGGCAAAAGTTTCGGTACCAGGGTGGAAAGAGGTCCGCGAAGGAGGGGGAAGTTTTTTAGTGTTTTTGTTTTTTTTCCACATACCACTACTGTGACAACAGTTCTGATGATGCGCGAAGCTTTTTTGACCTCCTCACACGCAAAAAAAAAAAAAAAATAAAAATGAAAAAATTATTAGTATTAGTATTATAATTATTATTATTATTATTAGTATTATTATCTATTCTCCTGTATAAGTGCGAAATATTGTCTGAAGTCCTTCGCCAGGAGAAAAACAGAAATGAGATGGCCGAAGTCCAAGGACGCGGCGCTCTACTCATCGCGAGCTCATATATAACTGTACCAGAAACAGCTATATTGGTTTTCGCGGGAACAACCCCCATCGATCTCCTCGCAACAGAGAGAAAATACATATACGATAGGAAATCCGAAATTGGAACGGAAGCAGCTGTTCTTTAGGCGAGAGAACATACGAAACAACAATGGCAGGAGAGATGGAACTCAGAACGGAGGGGCCGTTGGACTGCTACACTAATCAAAAGCGCTGGCAAATGGGCACAACGAAGATACGGCGAAATAAATTTCTATGTCATCTTGTTTCTAACCGGACATGCTTACTTCAGTAGCTATCTAAAGAAGATCGGGTAAGCTAGAAGCGCTTTTCGCCAATACTGAGACTCTGAAAACGATGACGCGAAACACACGTTCTTCGAGTGCACCAGATGGCTAACAGAATGTAGTGAGCTGGAATAACTGCTCGGCCCTATCACTTCAGACAACATCGTCGAAAAGATGTCCGCGAGTACACAGAATTGAGATAGAGTGTGTGAATACACTGAAAAAATATTAAAAACCAAGACAAGAGTAACAGACCTAGACGCGTCTCGACAATAATGAAGATAGCATTACCGGTAAGAGAGCTAAACCCGCAAAAGAGAACAACACAAAATGAAAAAGCCGGTCGCCAGGAGGGGAAAGAAAACGACTCCACTCTGAAGCAATACGAAAGTGGTTTCCAGAGTGGATGGTGTCAAGTTGAAAATGGTTAAATTGGTTTTTCGTGGGCTACTTCTCGTCGGTATTAGCTTTTCCACCATCCCCAGGGTCAAAAAAAAAAATAAAAAATTATTATTATTATTATTATTATTATTATTATTATTATTATTATTATTATTATTACTATTATTATTATTATTATTATTATTATTATTATTATTATTATTATTATTATTATTATTGTTATTATTATTATTATTATTATAATTATTATTATTATTATTATTATTATTATTATTGTTATTATTATTATTATTATTATTATTATTATTATTATTATTATTATTATAATTATTATTATTATTATTATTATTATTATTATTATTATTATTATTATTATTATTATTATTATTATTATTATTATTATTAATATTATTATTATTATTATTATTATTATTATTACTATTATTATTATTATTATTATTATTATTATTATTATTATTATTATTATTATTATCATTATTATTATTATTATTATTACTATTATTATTATTATTATTATTATTATTATTATTATTATTATTATTATTATTATTATTATTATTATTATTATTATTATTATTATTATTATTATTATTTCCAAGACGCTGTAAGGTTGCTAGTGGTCTTGACATTCTCGGGAATAGGGAAGTTGTCTGATTTTAGGTGTAAAGGCGTAAAGCCATCATCGGCTAGAACAATAGCCTTTATCAACGGTGATGTGCTAGTTAAAAAGTACTGGCGGAGATTTAAATTTTGCTGGTAGTGAAGTCGTCTGATGTTCACAATTCCTTTTCCACCCATTTTTCGAGGAAGAGATGTTCTTTCAATCGCACTTTGTGGGTGCTGACTTTGATATCTCGTCAGAGATGTGCGCATCAACATGTCAAGATTTGTAGCATCTGTAGGTGACCATTTTATAATCCCAAATGAATACGTTAATAACGGAATTGCCCAGCTGTTAATTGCCCTACATTTGTTTCCTCCGTTAAGATTGGTTTTCATTATAGACTTTAGCCGCACTTTGAATTGTGCAGTTAGTCTTCTTTTTATAGAGCCGTGGTTGATTCCTTTGAGCTGCAAGAAACCAAGATATTTGTACGACTCGCCATGTTGCATATCGTCGATGATGCCGTTGTAGTCGATGGGGCATCCTTCCTCAGTAGCATCTATTTTTCCCCTTACCAGGTGTACCATTTTGCATTTATCCAAACCAAATTCCATCTGAATATCTCTGCTAAAACTTTTGACCACTTCTATCATCCGGTGGAGTTTTTCTCTTTTGTTGGAGTAGAGTTTGAGGTCATCAACGTATAAGAGGTGGTTAAAGGAGTGGTCAAATGTTTCAGTTTTGATGGAAAATCCAGACCTCATTTGGCTCAGAATTCTGGTAAGTTGGTTTGAATTCCCAAGCAAAACCAAAGAGGGCTTAGAGCATCTCCCTGAAATATACCACTTCGTATGCGGATAGTTTTGCTAACTGACCCATCCTGATGCAGTTTAGTGTTCCATTTTTCCATCAAAAATTTCAGACAGTCCACTATGAGTTGATCAACTTTATAAATCTCAAGTACTTTGATGAGGTATCCATGGGGCATTGAATCGAAAGCCTTTTTATAATCTATGTAGGCCATGCTTAAGTTTCTTTTTTTTCTCAGGGCCAAACCTGTGATTACAGAGTCGATCGTTAGCTGGTCTTTGCATCCCATAGTTTGTCTGCTTCAGCCTTTTTGTTCGTCCGAAATGATGTTGTTGGACTGGCAGTGGCGATAAATTCTATTAGAAAGAATTTTCGTGAACAGCTTGTATGTTGTGCACAAGCATGTGATGGGACGGTATTTCGAGCGATCTGTGCTTACCTCTCCTTTCGGAAGCAGAAAAGTTTGCCCGGTTGTCAGGAACGCGGGTGGTATACTCGTCAGCAGCAGCATACTGGTGAAACATTTCGCAAGTTCTTCATGGGTTGTGGTGAGCTTTTTGAGCCAGATGTTTTGGAGTTTATCTATGCCAGGTGCCTTCCAATTAATAGTTTTAGAAATGGCGTCACCAACTTGCTCTTTACTTATATGTTGAGCCAGCATTGGTGTTACATGCTGGCATTGTACGCTTTCGTTGGCAATCCACTGGGCAGAGTCATTATGTTGTTTAGCAACACTCCAAATGTTCTCCCAGAATTGTTCTGTTCTATCCATTGATGGATAGTCGTTATCCTTCGATGGTTGGAGTGGGGATGCGATATTCCTGAAGAAAGCCCTCTGGTTTTTGAAGAACAAGGTGTTGTCTGCCTTTCTTTTGCTGCACTTCGTGTAACGGTGTAAGCGCTTATTCAATCCTGCTAGTATCTGGGTTTTCCTGTCCAGAATATCCGTGACCTGTTCCATACTTGTGCTGGCGCATCGGAGTGACTTAATTAGTCTCGCGACACGTCTGCAAAGTCTTTTAGATCTTAGTCCGTTTCTAAAGGATATTAGCCTTCCAATATCCTGTCTTACCCTTTCTATCTTATTCGTTAGTCTCTTCTGCCATTTAGGCATCGTGACTTTTCCTGATGTTGTTGGTCTGGAGGTTTCTGAAAACGCTTTAGGTCCCTTTCCTAAAGCCCTGCTTGCTGTTATTGCGCAGACATAGAGGAGCGCATTAATGCGTTGCAACTCAGCACCTTGGTCTAGGTAATCGGGCAGTATTTCTGTGTTGGTGGTAGACAGAATGGTATCCAGTTTCCTGGATTCATAAATTCTTGGGATTCCAGGCCTTAGTGGTGGGTCCATCGCTTCATATTCTAGAAGCGTTAAGCTGAAGATGTTTCTGAGACTTTGTAAATCGTTTTCAGGTTCTGAGGCATTGGGTAGTGATTCTGATATGACGTTGCCGGGTATTACCTCCGATAGCGGTGGCAAGGTGTCTCGGGGTGTTAGGCTGGCAGGTTCAGTAGTGCTAGTAGTGGTTGTTTGTATAGTGCCAGGTGTTGTTGGTACCAGTATAGTACTTTGTCCGATCGCGGCCAAAATCTCAGCTTTGATTCTTTGTCGACGATCGGATTCAACATAATTTTTGCTGAGAATGACATCTTTCCGTCGGGCTAGATTATTGTCGTTTATTCTTCCATCCAGGTGCCTGTACTTCGCAATTATTATTATTATTATTATTATTATTATTATTATTATTATTATTATTATTATTATTATTATTATTATTATTATTATTATTATTATTATTATTATCTATTCTCCGGGGGGCAAAAGGCCCACGTGGCTACATGCCGTTTCCAGCTAGCATGAGCTGCGGGTTCCTAATGTCCGACTCTCACCTCCACGATCCGGTGCCCCCTGGACACCCGACCAACCCATTGTGAGACGCAGTAACCAACCTGTGTGGATCGTGGGTCGGGGCCAACGAGAGCGGGAGACCTCATTGGAATAGATACCTGATGAGGGTTATGAAAGTGATGACGACCTGGAATACGAAACCGGTACGCGACCTCTATGAAATATTTGGAATAGGTTGCCGAGAGCTGGTGGATGCAGTATTCTGTTACCTTAATACCCAAGAGTGACATCTTGGAGAAACGGCTTTCAGGCTAATGCTGCATCCGCTCCGTCCCATTAAAACTGTGGCTAGGCTTTGAGTACGTTCCGAGTCCGTCGCGTTAAGTTGGTGGTACAGGTTCAGTTGAGAGTAACTCCTGATTTTGCGCTTAGATCCTGGCTCTGAACATAGACTCTCATAAGGACCTATGTCAACCCTTGCGTGGCCTCCCTGCTTGCATAGATAACCACGGGGATTATTAGAAGCGACTGTACAACCGTACGAGGATAGCGGCTCAAAGCGGGGACCCAACAGAAAAAACATGAATAAAACACAAAAACAATTACAAGCAGTAAATAGCAACACACCACAAGCGCTACAAAAAGAGAGTACTGAAGAATGCGCAAGCATATTCAAAAGCATTAGTAAGATCACACGTTCGCCCACACTAACACCAGTGGGCGCGAGCGTTAGTGATAGTAGTGAGCGGAAATTGCAATCAAGCACCACAGAACCGACACCAGCTCGTCTCTCCTCAGCAGCAAACAAAAACCCGCCAGAAAAAGACGAGGAAACTACACCGGTGCTGACAGAGTCCGTGATAGCCTACACCTCACCACGGCAAGAGTATATTGAGAAGATGAGGACCGCGGAGCAAGGGTCCTTAACCAAGTGTAAAGACGTGCTTCGAAAAATGAAACTGGCTATGACAAGGCAAAGGAATGTCAGCATGGACGCAAAATCGGGTGTCTCGGAACTAGAGGAACTGCTGGAGGTAATGGAAAGCTACAGGCGAAATTGGCTGAACACGGAGAAACAAACAACACGACCAAATACAACCTCTTGGAGCAAGAAGTGTCAGCCGGTTGTGGTAATAGAAGACACTCCAAGAACCGCAAAGAAGAAAAGAGTAGCAGCGAGCCCAGCAGAAACTGAATCGCTTAAACAATCCAACGAGAACGGAAGAGAAAAGTGGTATATAGTTACAATGCAAAAAGCTCGGACACACGAAGAACAGAATGACTCGAAAGAGGAGAAAACTCCCCAAAAACAAAAAATAGACGAGCAAAAAGGAAAGGAAACTACACCAAGGAATAGACAGAAAAAGAAAAAACAAGCCAAGCTCCGACCCGAAGCAATTCTTATTAAGCCGAGAGGCGAAGAAACATATGCAGGGATCCTAAAGGAAATACGCACCAGCGCAAACCCAGATGACTCTGGAACTGTCATAAGAGCAGTGCGTAAAACGAAAGGAGGAGACGTCCTCGTTGAACTCGACGCCAAGACAAAGGACAAGGTAGCCTTTGGAAGGTCGCTGGAAAATATCTTAGGCGAAAAGGCGGTTGTTCGTAATCTGGAACCAAAAATAACACTCGAAATAAGGGATATGGATGAACTTACCACTGTAGAAGAGGTCCACCAAGCCATAAAGAACAGAGTTAGTGACCCCACATTAGACATCCGAGCTCTTGTCACTAAACAGAGTCGAAGTGGCCAACAAATTGCCATAGTAGAGGTTAACTACGAAAAACTAATGAAATCCCCCAGGATTAAAATAGGATGCATTCACTGCAGAATCCGCAGAAGGGTTGTAGTCCCATGCTGCTACAGATGCTTCGGGTATAGTCACCTGCAAACTTCCTGCGCAGAAGTGGATCGAAAGAGCCTTGGACTCTGTATTAAATGCGGAGAACATTGACACAAAAAACTAGACTGCACGAAAAGCGTAAAGTTCTGCTTATGCACGGCGCTAAAGAATCCATCACTAGGACTGGATCACGTGCCAGGGTCAGACAAGTGTCAGGTATTTAGAGAGGCACTTGAAAGAGCAAAGAAAAGAAACGCCAAATGAGCAGAATACTCCAAGGAAATTTCCATAGAAGTCGAATGGCGGATGAGCTCCTAACCAAATTCATAACTGAGCTGAAAGCAGACATAGTTGTAATCAGCGAACAGTATAGGAATAAAGAATGCCCTAACTGGATCACAGACACACTGGGAACCGCCGCTGTCTGGATCCCGAACGCGACAAAAATTACTGTTAAAGTCCAAGGCAGTGACGGACGCTTCGCCTGGATGAAATGCGCGGAACTCACACTAATAAGCTGCTATTTCACCCCAAACGAAGGCATAACCGAGTTCCGAAAAAAACTGGAGGGATTAGAAGACCTTATACAAGAGACAGAGGGGGAAGTGCTGGTCGCCGGTGACTTCAATGCTAGAGCACAGGAATGGGGTATGTCAAATACAAACTCACGCGGAAGGTACATACTCGAAATGGCCGCAAGAAGAAGTATTAATGTAGTCAATATAGGCAACACGTCTACATTTAGGAGACCTGGATACGAAGAGACAATCCCTGACATAACCTTTGCCTCAGAACAAACTTCAGCCAAGATAAAAAATTGGAGAGTTATAGAAGACTTCACAGGCAGCGATCATCAATACATCGCTTACGAAATATGCCGCCAAGAACGCGCCATCAACCCGAACCGAAGCCGAAAAACACGATGGAATGCCAATAGACTCCATGAAGAGCTACTCAGATCTGCACTCGAGGGGACCGTAAATACGACCGCAGAAATGGCGGGGAATGCAGAAACAAATGCAGAAGCTACGATGCAGCTTATACGCCAAGCATGCAACGCATCGATGCCACGCGTCCATCTGGGGTACCAAAACAGAAAACCGGTGTACTGGTGGACCGACGAGATCGCGGCTCTCCGAAGAAAATGCCTACACCTGAGGCGCAGAGTCACCAAGGGGAGAAGAAAAATTGCGGAACTCAATGCAAACACTGTAACAGAGTTCAGTAATGCAAGGACCGAGCTCAAGAGAGCAATAAAACAGAGTAAAAAGCACAAGTGGGAAGCCCTTCGCCGAGATGTGAACAACGATCCCTGGGGACTAGGCTATAAGATCGTAATGCGAAAGCTGGGAAGACGGATGACAAGCCCGGACCTCAGCGAAGAAAAAATGAGGAACATAGTGGAAACTTTATTCCCAACTCACCCCACCAGACCCCCTGACATCCCCATAACTCCACTAGAAGAAGTCCCACTATTCACTGAAGAAGAGCTGACTCTGGCGGCGAAAACCCTGCAGATCCGAAAAGCCCCCGGCCCTGACGGAATACCAGCCGAGATTCTTAAAAAGATAACACACATATCCCCACAACTGCTATTGAATATGTACAACAAATGCCTGCAAGAAGCGGTTTTCCCCAGAAGATGGAAAACGCAACGACTGGTACTAATCAGCAAGGGGAAAGGCAACCTAGACACCCCATCAGGCTACAGGCCCCTATGCATGCTGGATATCGCAGGGAAACTTCTGGAAAAACTGCTGAAGACGCGGATAACAGCAGCCATACAAACAGCAGGAGAATACAGAAAAGACGGAGATAGTTCTGCTAACCAAAAAGAGAATCCCGACCAGAGTTGATTTTCAGGAAGGGCAAGAGACGATCACCAGCCAGGAAGCGGTCAAGTACCTGGGGGTAGTCCTTAATACGAAACTCACCTTCTGGCAACAAATAAAGGGCGCATCAGAACGGGCTGCAAAAGTAACGACAGCACTAAGCCGACTAATGGCTAACATAGGAGGCCCGACGGCTAGCAAAAGAAAACTTCTGATGACGGTAACAAACTCTATTCTCCTGTATGGGTGCGAAATATGGGCTGAAGCCCTTTGCCAGGAGAAATACAGAAAACAGATGGCCGCAGTCCAAAGACGCGGTGCTTTACGCATTGCGAGCTCATATAGAACTGTACCAGAAGCAGCTATATTGGTAGTCGCGGGAACAACCCCCATCGATCTCCTCGCAACAGAGAGAAAATACATATATGAAAGGAAATCCGAAATTGGAACGGAAGCAGCTGTTCTTGAGGCGAAAGAACATACGAAACAACAATAGCAGGAGAGATGGAACTCAGAACGGAGGTGCCGTTGGACTTCTACACTAATCAAAAGCGCTGACGAATGGGCACAACGAAAATACGGCGAAATAAACTACTATGTCACACAGTTTCTAACCGGACACGGTTACTTCAGTAGCTTCCTAAAGAAGATCGGGAAAGCCAGAAGCGCTTTTTGCCAGTACGGAGACTCTGAAACCGATGACGCGAAACACACGTTTTTCGAGTGCACCAGATGGCTAACAGAAAGAAGCGAGCTGGAACAACTGCTCGGCCCTATCGCTCCAGACAACATCGTCGAAAAGATGTCGGCGAGTGCACGGAACTGGGATAGAGTGTGTGAATACACAGAAAAAATATTAAAAACCAAAAAAAGAGAGACAGACCTAGACGCGTCTCGACAATAACGAAGATAGCCTAACCGGCAAGAGAGCTAAACCCGCAAAAGGGAACGACACCACTCTGAAGTAATACGAAAGTGGTTTCCGGATTGGATGGTGTCAAGATAAAAGGGGTTAAGGTGGTTTTTAGTGGGTGTGAGTCGCACAGTACTTGAAGTAGGGCGAGACTACTTCTCGTCGTTATTAGCTTTTCCACCATCCCCTAGACCAAAAAAAAAAAATAAAAATAAAAATTATTATTATTATTATTATTATTATTATTATTATCATTATTATTATTATTATTATTATTATTATTATTATAATTATTATTATTATTATTATTATTATTATTATTATTATTATTATTATTATTATTATTATTATTATTATTATTATTATTATTATTATTATTGTTATTATTATTATTATTATTATTATTATTATTATTATTATTATTATTATTATTATTCTTATTATTATTATTATTATTATTATTATTATTATTATTATTATTATTATTATTATTATTATTATTATTATTATTATTATTATTCTTATTCTTATTATTATTATTATTATTATTATTATTATTAATATTATTATTATTATTATTATTATTATTATTATTATTATTAGTATTATTATTATTATTATTATTATTTATTATTGTTATTATTATTATTATTATTATTATTAGTATTATTATTATTATTATTATTATTATTATTATTGTTATTATTATTATTATTATTATTATTAGTATTATTATTATTATTATTATTATTATTATTATTATTATTATTATTATTATTTTTATTATTATTATTATTATTATTATTATTATTATTATTATTATTATTATTATTATTATTATTATTATTATTATTATTATTATTATTATTATTATTATTATTATTATTATTATTATTATTATTATTATTATTATTATTATTATTATTATTATTATTATTATTATTATTATTGTTATTATTATATTATTATTATTATTATTATTATTATTATTATTATTATTATTATTCTTATTATTATTATTATTATTATTATTATTATTATTTTTATTAATATTATTATTATTAATATTATTATTATTGGGGGGCAAAAGGCCCACGTGGCTACATGCCGTTTCCAGCTAGCATGAGCTGCGGGTTCCTAATGTCCGACTCTCACCTCCACGATCCGATGCCCCCTGGAAACCCGAGCAACCCATTGTGAGATACAGTAACCAACCTGTGTGGATCGTGGGTCGGGGCCAACGAGAGCGGGAGACCCCATTGGAATAGATACCTGATGAGGGTTGTGAAACTGATGACGACCTGGAATACGAAACAATTACACCACCTCTATGAAATATTTGCAATAGATTGCCGAGAGCTGGTGGATGCAGTATTCTGTTACCTTAATACCCAAGAGTGACATCTTGGAGAAACGGCTTTCAGGCTAATGCTGCATCCGCCCCCGTCTCATTAAAACTGTGGCTAGGCTTTGAGTACGTTCCGAGTCCATCGCCGTTAAGTTGGTGGTACAGGTTCAGTTGAGAATAACTCCTGATTTTGCGCTTAGATCCCGGCTCCGAACATAGACTCTCATAAGGACCTATGTCAACCCTTGCGTGGCCTCCCTGCTTGCATAGATAACCACGGGGATTATTGGAAGCGACTGTACAACCGTACGAGGATAGCGGCTCAAAGCGGGGACCCAACAGAAAAAACATGAATAAAACACAAAAACAATTACAAGCAGTAAATAGCAACACACCACAAGCGCTACAAAAAGAGAGTACTGAAGAATGCGCAAGCAAATTCAAAAGCAGTAGTAAGATCACACGTTCGCCCACACTAACACCAGTGGGCGCGAGCGTTAGTGATAGTAGTGAGCGGAAATTGCAATCGAGCATCACAGAACCGACACCAGCTCGTCTCTCCTCAGCAGCAAACAAAAACCCGCCAGAAAAAGACCAGGAAACTACACCGGTGCTGACAGAGTCCGTGATAGCCTACACCTCACCACGGCAAGAGTATATTGAGAAGATGAGGACCGCGGAGCAAGAGTCCTTAACCAAGTGTAAAGACGTGCTTCGAAAAATGAAACTGGCTATGACAAGGCAAAGGAATGTCAGCATGGACGTAAAATCGGGAGTCTCGGAACTAGAGGAACTGCTGGAGGTAATGGAAAGCTACAGGCGAAATTGGCTGAACACGGAGAAACAAACAACACGACCAAATACAACCTCTTGGAGCAAGAAGTGTCAGCCGGTTGTGGTAATAGAAGACACTCCAAGAACCGCAAAGAAGAAAAGAGTAGCAGCGAGCCCAGCAGAAACCGAATCGCTTAGACAATCCAACGAGAACGGAAGAGAAAAGTGGCATATAGTTACAAGGAAAAAAGCTCGAACACACGAAGAACAGAGGGACTCGAAAGAGGAGAAAACTCCCCAAAAACAAAAAATAGACGAGCAAAAAGGAAAGGAAACTACACCAAGGAATAGACAGAAAAACAAAAAACAAGCCAAGCTCCGACCCGAAGCAATTCTTATTAAGCCGAGAGGCGAAGAAACATATGCAGGGATCCTAAAGGAAATACGCACCAGCGCAAACCCAGATGACTCTGGAACTGTCATAAGAGCAGTGCGTAAAACGAAAGGAGGAGACGTCCTCGTTGAACTCGACGCTAAGACAAAGGACAAGGTAGCCTTTGGAAGGTCGCTGGAAAATATCTTAGGCGAAAAGGCGGTTGTTCGTAATCTGGAACCAAAAATAACACTCGAAATAAGGGATATGGACGAACTTACCACTGTAGAAGAGGTCCACCAAGCCATAAAGAACAGAGTTAGTGACCCCACATTAGACATCCGAGCTCTTGTCACTAAAAAGAGTCGAAGTGGCCAACAAATTGCCATAGTAGAGGTTAACTACGAAAAACTAATGAAATCCCCCAGGATTAAAATAGGATGCATTCACTGCAGAATCCGCAGAAGGGTTGTAGTCCCATGCTGCTACAGATGCTTCGGGTATAGTCACCTGCAAACTTCCTGCGCAGAAGTGGATCGAAAGAGCCTTGGACTCTGTATTAAATGCGGAGAACATTGACACAAAAAACTAGACTGCACGAAAAGCGTAAAGTTCTGCTTATGCACGGCGCTAAAGAATCCATCACTAGGACTGGATCACGTGCCAGGGTCAGACAAGTGTCAGGTATTTAGAGAGGCACTTGAAAGAGCAAAGAAAAGAAACGCCAAATGAGCAGAATACTCCAAGGAAATTTCCATAGAAGTCAAATGGCGGATGAGCTCCTAACCAAATTCATAACTGAGCTGAAAGCAGACATAGTTGTAATCAGCGAACAGTATAGGAATAAAGAATGCCCTAACTGGATCACAGACACACTGGGAACCGCCGCTGTCTGGATCCCGAACGCGACAAAAATTACTGTTAAAGTCCAAGGCAGTGACGGACGCTTCGCCTGGATGAAATGCGCGGAACTCACACTAATAAGCTGCTATTTCACCCCAAACGAAGGCATAACCGAGTTCCGAAAAAAACTGGAGGGATTAGAAGACTTTATACAAGAGACAGAGGGGGAAGTGCTGGTCGCCGGTGACTTCAATGCTAGAGCACAGGAATGGGGTATGCCAAATACAAACTCACGCGGAAGGTACATACTCGAAATGGCCGCAAGAAGAAGTATTAATGTAGTCAATATAGGCAACACGTCTACATTTAGGAGACCTGGATACGAAGAGACAATCCCTGACATAACCTTTGCCTCAGAACAAACTTCAGCCAAGATAAAAAATTGGAGAGTTATAGAAGACTTTACAGGCAGCGATCATCAATACATCGCAAACACGTTGGAATGCCAATAGACTCAATGAAGAGCTACTCAGATCTGCACTCGGGGGGACCGTAAATACGACCGCAGAAATGGCGGGGAATGCAGAAACAAACACAGAAGCTACGATGCAGCTTATACGCCAAGCATGCAACGCATCGATGCCACGCGTCCATCTGGGGTACCAAAACAGAAAACCGGTGTACTGGTGGACCGACGAGATCGCGGCTCTCCGAAGAAAATGCCTACACCTGAGGCGCAGAGTCACCAGGGGGAGAAGAAGAAATGCGGAACTCAATGCAAACACTGTAACAGAGTTCAGTAATGCAAGGACCGAGCTCAAGAGAGCAATAAAACAGAGTAAAAAGCACAAGTGGGAAGCCCTTCGCCGAGATGTGAACAACGATCCCTGGGGACTAGGCTATAAGATCGTAATGCGAAAGCTGGGAAGACGGATGACAAGCCCGGACCTCAGCGAAGAAAAAATGAGGAACATAGTGGAAACTTTATTCCCAACTCACCCCACCAGACCCCCTGACATCCCCATAACTCCACTAGAAGAAGTCCCACTATTCACTGAAGAAGAGCTGACTCTGGCGGCGAAAACCCTGCAGACCCGAAAAGCCCCCGGCCCTGACGGAATACCAGCCGAGATTCTTAAAAAGATAGCACAAATATCCCCATAACTGCTATTGAATATGTACAACAAATGCCTGCAAGAAGCGGTTTTCCCCAGAAGATGGAAAATGCAACGACTGGTACTAATCAGCAAGGGGAAAGGCAACCTAGACACCCCATCAGGCTACAGGCCCCTATGCATGCTGGATATCGCAGGGAAACTTCTGGAAAAACTGCTGAAGACGCGGATAACAGCAGCCATACAAACAGCAGGAGGTTTAGCCGAAAGACAGCACGGCTTTCGAAAGGGCCACTCTACTATCGGAGCAGTTAGAGAAGTGATAAAGTCCACCCAAATGGCCCAACAAGGAAATCACCACTCAAGAAAGATTGTGCTACTAGCAACTCTGGATGTCCGAAATGCTTTTAACTCAGCCAGATGGACGGACATAATATACGCGCTCGAACACGACTTTAGCATACCCGAGTACCTCTTGAGGATGGTGAAAGACTACCTAAAAGACAGAGAGCTAATCTACGACACCAAAGAAGGCGCGCGGAGAAAGCAAATCACCGCTGGAGCAGCGCAGGGTTCAATTCTGGGACCCGACCTCTGGAACATCGCTTATGATAACATCCTTCGCATGGAGATGCCAGAAGACACGTTTCTAGTAGGCTACGCGGACGACATTGCCGCAGTGACAACAGCAAGGGATATTCATAATGCACAAATGAAATTAAATCCCGACCAGAGTTGATTTTCAGGTAGGGCAAGAGACGATCACCAGCAAGGAAGCGGTCAATTACCTGGGGGTAGTCCTTAATACGAAACTCACCTTCTGGCAACAAATAAAGGGCGCATCAGAACGGGCTGCAAAAGTAACGACAGCACTAAGCCGACTAATGGCAAACATAGGAGGCCCGACGGCTAGCAAAAGAAAACTTCTGATGACGGTAACAAACTCTATTCTCCTGTATGGGTGCGAAATATGGGCTGAAGCCCTTCGCCAGGAGAAATACAGAAAACAGATGGCTGCAGTCCAAAGACGCGGTGCCTTACGCATCGCGAGCTCATATAGAACTGTACCAGAAGCAGCTATATTGGTAGTCGCGGGAACAACCCCCATCGATCTCCTCGCAACAGAGAGAAAATACATATATGAAAGGAAATCCGAAATTGGAACGGAAGCAGCTGTTCTTGAGGCGAAAGAACATACGAAACAACAATGGCAGGAGAGATGGAACTCAGAACGGAGGGGCCGTTGGACTGCTACACTAATCAAAAGCGCTGACAAATGGGCACAACGAAAATACGGCGAAATAAATTACTATGTCACCCAGTTTCTAACCGGACATGGTTACTTCAGTAGCTACCTAAAGAAGATCGGGAAAGCCAGAAGCGCTTTTTGCCAGTACGGAGACTCTGAAAACGATGACGCGAAACACACGTTTTTCGAGTGCACCAGATGGTTAACAGAAAGAAGTCAGCTGAAACAACTGCTCGGCCATAGCACTCCAGACAACATCGTCGAAAAGACGTCGGCGAGTGCACGGAACTGGGATAGAGTGTGTGAATACACAGAAAAAATATTAAAAACCAAAAAAAGAGAGACAGACCTAGACGCGTCTCGACAATAACGAAGATAGCCTAACCGGCAAGAGAGCTAAACCCGCAAAAGAGAACAACACAAAATGAAAAAGCCGGTCCCCAGGAGGGGAAAGAAAACGACACCACTCTGAAGTAATACGAAAGTGGTTTCCGGAGTGGATGGTGTCAAGATAAAAGGGGTTAAGGTGGTTTTTAGTGGATGTGAGTCGCACAGTACTTGAAGTAGAGCGGGACTACTTCTCGTCGTTATTAGCTTTTCCACCACCCCCTAGGCCAAAAAAAAAAAAAAAATAATTATTATTATTATTATTATTATTATTATTATTATTATTATTATTATTATTATTATTATTATTATTATTATTATTATTATTATTATTATTATTATTATTATTATTATTATTATTATTATTATTATTATTATTATTATTATTATTATTATTATTATTATTATTATTATTATTATTATTATTATTATTATTATTATTATTATTATTATTATTATTATTATTATTATTATTATTATTATTATTATTATTATTATTATTATTATTATTATTATTATTATTATTATTATTATTATTATTATTATTATTATTATTATTATTATTATTATTATTATTATTATTATTATTATTATTATTATTATTATTATTATTATTATTATTATTATTATTATTATTATTATTATTATTATTATTATTATTATTATTATTATTATTATTATTATTATTATTATTATTATTATTATTATTATTATTATTATTATTATTATTATTATTATTATTATTATTATTATTATTATTATTATTATTATTATTATTATTATTATTATTATTATTATTATTATTATTATTATTATTATTATTATTATTATTATTATTATTATTATTATTATTATTATTATTATTCCCCTTAATGTCTCATTAAATGGTTGCGAAGAAGATACAATTTTAGAGACTTTAAGTCTGAGTAAAATTGTACTATATTGAAGCTATTATGTGGTTTCATTGGATAAATTTTCTAGTTACATGACAGGTATCGATAATCACAGCTTTTTGTATTATTTCTATAATTCTTTCTTTTAAATTTAAAATATTAATGCCTCTTGTTAAATTTTGATGGATAATTCCAATGCTGGATAAAATAATTGGCACGATCTTCATTGATCTCAGGTTCCACTGTGCTTTGATCTCTGTCGCAAGCTCGGCGTATTTATTTATTTTTTCCAAGTAAGTCTTCTCTATATTTCTGCTGAGCGGAATTGCGACGTCAACTAGGAATCCTTCTTTTGTTGCTTTATTGATGATGGTAATATCTGGTCTATTGTGTTCTCTTCGGTGTACTGTATATATTGTCCTATCGAAGTATATTTTGACTTTATCTGTTTCAATGACTGGATCTGGTTCATACAGATAGTATCGCAATTCTTTTGGTGCTATATTGTTAGCCTTCAGTAGTTCAATATGTATGATTTTGGCAACATTATTGTGTCGCTTAAGGTAATCGCTCTGCGCCAGTGTTGGGCACCCCGATATTATGTGCTCAATTGTCTCTCCACGCATTCCACATCTTCTGCATATATCTTCATGTGCGCCCGGCTGCTTGACTATGCATTTAAGATAGTTCCTGGTTGGAATCACCTCATCTTGAATTGCAAGCATAAAACCCTCTGTTTCGGAAAAGATACTTCCATTCGTTAGCCATTTGTTTGACCAATTTTTGTCAACGTTTTGGTTGTTTAACGTATGGTAGTATTTTCCGTGGAGGGGTTTCGCAGCCCACTCTTCAAGTTTCTGAGATCTTGTTTTGGCGTTTATCTCAAACTCATCTATTTGTAGTTTCATAGGTGTGAATGATTCATCGACTAATGTTATTGCTCTTATTAGGTGAGATTCATTCACCTTCCCATGGAAGTATCTTCGGAGTGACGTAATTTGGTTTTCGTGCAAGAGTTGAAGATCGATAAGGCCTCTCCCTCCTAATTTTCTTGGGAGAGTCATTCTTTCCAAGCAGGATTTCGGATGATGTATCTTATATTTTGTGAGAGTTGTTCTAATTTTTCTCTGGATAGTATTGAGTTCTGTTACTGTCCATCGGATGACTCCAAAACTGTATGTTAATACCGGGATAGCATAAGTGTTTATGCCCTTGATGAGATGTTTTCCATTCAGATGGGACTTGGTTAGTTTGTGGATTCTCCCAAAGACTTCATTTAAAAGCTTTTCCTTCACTTTTCTTTGTTCAATCCTTCTGCTTTGCATAACTCCCAGGTATTTGTATATGTCGTCTTGTGTCATTTCTCCAACATCGAATAACTCCGGTTCATTGCAAGGTGCTAGTTTGCCTCTTATTATCGATATTGTTTTGCATTTGTCGATTCCAAAGGTCATTTTGATATCATCACTGAAGAATTTAGTCATGATGAGTAGATGATTCAGGTGTATTTTGGTTGATGCATAAAGCTTCAAATCATCCATATATAAGAGATGATTTATTTTGTGTGTAACTTCTCCATCCTTTTTGATTTTAAACCCATATCCTGATCTATTCAGTAAGTTACTTAATGGGTTAAGTGCTATGCAAAACCATAAGGCACTTAAGCAATCTCCTTGGAAAATGCCGCGTTTAATAGGAATAACGCCTGTTTTGCAAGGTATTGTACTACCTTTCACCTCTATTGTTGTCCTCCAGTTTTTCATTATCGAGCTCAAGAAGTTGATCAGAGTGGGATGGATTTTATAGATGCTGAGAGCTTCTATTAACCATGAATGTGGAATGCTGTCGAAAGCTTTTTTGTAATCAATATATCCAGCATGTAAATTTCGTGATCCTTTTGTAGCTTGTTCTAGTACGATTTGGTCTATTGTGAGCTGTTCCTTACATCCTCTCGCTCCTCTTATGCATCCTTTCTGTTCTTCTGTAATGACGTTCTGCTCTGTCAGGTGTTTATATATTGTATTATTTATACATGCCGTTAGTATTTTATACATCGTTGAGAGACATGTGATTGGTCTGCCTTTAGATGGGTCCCCTCCATCAAAATGCAATCCTTTTGGTAGCAGGTATGTCACGCCATTGGTTAAGAATGTTGGGAAGGAGCTAGGATTACTGATGCAACTATTGAAAAATTGCACTAGTTTCTCGTGAGTTGATTTTAATCTCTTATACCAGAAATTTTGTACTCTATCAGCTCCAGGACTTTTCCAATTTTGGGCTTTAACCAGAACACTTCTGAGATTGTCTGATGTTATATAATGATCTATCATTGGTGATAATGCTGACATATTTTGTTTTTCCTCTTTAATCCATTGTGCATCGGAGTTATGGTGCACTGCTTTATTATTATTATTATTATTATTATTATTATTATTATTATTATTATTATTATTATTATTATTATTATTATTATTATTATTATTATTATTATTATTATTATTATTATTATTATTATTATTATTATTATTATTATTATTATTATTATTATTATTATTATTATTATTATTATTATTATTATTATTATTATTATTATTATTATTATTATTATTATTATTATTATTATTATTATTATTATTATTATTATTATTATTATTATTATTATTATTATTATTATTATTATTATTATTATTATTATTATTATTATTATTATTATTATTATTATTATTATTATTATTATTATTATTATTATTATTATTATTATTATTATTATTATTATTATTATTATTATTATTATTATTATTATTATTATTATTATTATTATTATTATTATTATTATTATTATTATTATTATTATTATTATTATTATTATTATTATTATTATTATTATTATTATTATTATTATTATTATTATTATTATTATTATTATTATTATTATTATTATTATTATTATTATTATTATTATTATTATTATTATTATTATTATTATTATTATTATTATTATTATTATTATTATTATTATTATTATTATTATTATTATTATTATTATTATTATTATTATTATTATTATTATTATTATTATTATTATTATTATTATTATTATTATTATTATTATTATTATTATTATTATTATTATTATTATTATTATTATTATTATTATTATTATTATTATTATTATTATTATTATTATTATTATTATTATTATTATTATTATTATTATTATTATTATTATTATTATTATTATTATTATTATTATTATTATTATTATTATTATTATTATTATTATTATTATTATTATTATTATTATTATTATTATTATTATTATTATTATTATTATTATTATTATTATTATTATTATTATTATTATTATTATTATTATTATTATTATTATTATTATTATTATTATTATTATTATTATTATTATTATTATTATTATTATTATTATTATTATTATTATTATTATTATTATTATTATTATTATTATTATTATTATTATTATTATTATTATTATTATTATTATTATTATTATTATTATTATTATTATTATTATTATTATTATTATTATTATTATTATTATTATTATTATTATTATTATTATTATTATTATTATTATTATTATTATTATTATTATTATTATTATTATTATTATTATTATTATTATTATTATTATTATTATTATTATTATTATTATTATTATTATTATTATTATTATTATTATTATTATTATTATTATTATTATTATTATTATTATTATTATTATTATTATTATTATTATTATTATTATTATTATTATTATTATTATTATTATTATTATTATTATTATTATTATTATTATTATTATTATTATTATTATTATTATTATTATTATTATTATTATTATTATTATTATTATTATTATTATTATTATTATTATTATTATTATTATTATTATTATTATTATTATTATTATTATTATTATTATTATTATTATTATTATTATTATTATTATTATTATTATTATTATTATTATTATTATTATTATTATTATTATTATTATTATTATTATTATTATTATTATTATTATTATTATTATTATTATTATTATTATTATTATTATTATTATTATTATTATTATTATTATTATTATTATTATTATTATTATTATTATTATTATTATTATTATTATTATTATTATTATTATTATTATTATTATTATTATTATTATTATTATTATTATTATTATTATTATTATTATTATTATCTATTCTCCGGGGGGCAAAAGGCCCACGTGGCTACATGCCGTTTCCAGCTAGCATGAGCTGCGGGTTCCTAATGTCCGACTCTCACCTCCACGATCCGGTGCCCCCTGGACACCCGAGCAACCCATTGTGAGACGCAGTAACCAACCTGTGTGGATCGTGGGTCGGGGCCAACGAGAGCGGGAGACCTCATTGGAATAGATACCTGATGAGGGTTATGAAACTGATGACGACCTGGAATACGAAACCGGTACACGATCTCGATGAAACATTTGGAATAGATTGCCGAGAGCTGGTGGATGCAGTATTCTGTTACCTTAATAACCAAAAGTGACATCTTGGAGAAACGGCTTTCAGGCTAATGCTGCATCCGCCCCCGTCCCATTAAAACTGTGGCTAGGCTTTGAGTACGTTCCGAGTCCGTCGCCGTTAAGTTGGTGGTACAGGTTCAGTTGAGAATAACTCCTGGCTTTGCGCTTAGATCCCGGCTCTGAACATAGACTCTCATAAGGACCTGTGTCAACCCTTGCGTGGCCTCCCTGCTTGCATAGATAACCACGGGGATTATTAGAAGCGACTGTACAACGGTACGAGGATAGCGGCTCAAAGCGGGGACCCAATAGAAAAAAAAAATGATCAAAACACCACCAAAACATAAACAAACAACAAACAAACAACAACAAAAGCAAACACAGAGCTCTGTAGAATACGCTGAAATCTTCAGAGGAAGCAGAAAGGTCAGCCGATCACCAGTAGCAGCAGCTACGACTACAGGCGTAGCAAATCCGAGCGAACCACCAAAAGAGATAGCGAACGCTCTTAAACCCGCTCTTGCCGAAGATCCCACCTTTGAAGTACCCAAGAAGTGCGATCAAGACAAGGAAATCATGCACGCGCCTGGAACTCCTACAAAGGTAGACACCTCCCCACGGCAGCAGTTTATAGATAAGATGAGAACTGCAGAGCATGAGACCCTAAACAAATGTAAAGCAGTAATACAAAAAATGAAGGTGGCCATGGCAAGGCAAAAAAACGTTAGCATGGACGTAAAAAATGGCATCTCCGAGCTTGACGAACTTTTTGACGTAATAGAGGATTATAGGCGGAACTGGATCACGTCAGAAAAACAGATTAGGCGCGAAAAGCCACCACTGGGTAACACAAAGCACAAACTAAACGTAGTAACAGTTGATACACCAACAACTCCGAAAAACAAAAGGGTGGCAACTAGCCCTGCAGAAAAGATGGCGGAAAAGAAACAAGAAACGTGGTATACAGTCACGCGTAAAAAACCTCGAACACACGAAGCACAGGCAAATGAGAATCTCTCGAAAACGGTTCAACGACGAGAACCAAATGAGAAACCGCCGCGTAACAAGAGAGAGCATACAGAAGCGGTCTTGGTAAGACCAGGAAATGGCCACAGTTACGCAGATGTGCTCAAAAACCTCCGACAAAAGGTCAAGCCTGAGGCAGCCGAAGTGGTGATCCGCTCAATACGGAAAACAAAGGCAGGAGCTATTCTATTAGAAATTAAAAAAGGAGGCAGAAAGGCTGAATTCTGCAATGCCATCAAGAGCACACTCAAAGATACGGGAACAGTTACAGAACTGAAACAAAAGGCCACCATTGAAATCCGAGACCTAGACGCACTCTCGGACAAGGATGAAGTAGCAACGGCCGTAAAGGCGGCTCTCCAAGATAACGATGCAGACCTTAGTGTCGCCATAACACGAACCGATAGCAGAGAACAACGGCGGGCATACGTTACGTTGAGCATCGAAGGAGCATCGTTTATACACAAATCACAACGCCTGCGGATAGGATGGACCATGTGCAGAGTGAGGCAACTAGAAGATATCAAACGTTGCTACAGGTGCTTCGGCGCTGGTCACCTACAATATGACTGCAAGGGACCAGACAGAAAAGGACAAGGAATATGCATACGATGCGGAGAAAGCGGACACAAAAAGAAGGAATGTGAAAAGCCTGCAAAATGCTGCCTATGTCTGCATGAGGGACATGCCTCGGTCGATCACCTGCCGGGCTCCCGTAGATGTAAAGCTTATATTAAATGAAATTCCTTTAAGCTAACCTGCACAGGAGTAGAACGGCCGATGCTCTCCTTTCCCAGCTTGTCCTCGAACATCAGATTGACTTCGTCATCATCAGCGAGCAGTACACGAAAAGAGACAGTGGTACATGGCTAGAAGACACAACGGCAACAGCAGCAGTCTGGGTACCAAGCACAGCGAGTACAACACTAACCTACAGTGGCTCAGGAACTGGTTACACTTATGCACACACTAAAGGCGTTACAGTCGTTAGCTGCCACCTAACGCCGAGCGAAAACGTCCAGGATTTCCAAGATAAGCTGGATGCAATTGAAAACAAAATACTCCAGCTCGAAGGCGTGTTCATTGTAGCAGGAGACTTTAACTCCAGAGCCGTGGAATGGGGGATGCCAACAACAAACTCTAAAGGACTGAGAGTACTTGATATGGCTGCAAGACTTGGGCTCATCGTTGCAAATACTGGAAGCGTACCGACTTTCAGAAGACCCGGATGCGAGGGTACCATCCCCGACATCACAATGGTCTCGGAGAGAATAGGCGGCAAAATTAAAAAATGGAAAGTCCTAGAGGAATATACTGGGAGTGACCACCAGTACATCTCTTTCGAGATGAAACACGAAATACTAAAGTCAGGAAATGGAACGTCGCGAAACTGAACGTAGAAGCGTTGATAACTACACTCGACAGAACCAGGCTCACGACTGACAGCCCATATGACGCCAGGACAGTGGTCACACAAGTCATGCAAGCTATAAGACAAGCCTGCAACGCAGCCATGCCTAAGGAATACCAAAACAGAAGGAAAAGACGAGCTGTTTACTGGTGGAATGACGAAATCGCGCAACTCAGACGAAACTGCCTGC
>OZ014530.1:140102678-140202678 GCA_963966105.1 Volucella zonaria | reverse complement strand
TTATTGTGTCGCTTAAGGTAATCGCTCTGCGCCAGTGTTGGGCACCCCGATATTATGTGCTCAATTGTCTCTCCACGCATTCCACATCTTCTGCATATATCTTCATGTGCGCCCGGCTGCTTGACTATGCATTTAAGATAGTTCCTGGTTGGAATCACCTCATCTTGAATTGCAAGCATAAAACCCTCTGTTTCGGAAAAGATACTTCCATTCGTTAGCCATTTGTTTGACCAATTTTTGTCAACGTTTTGGTTGTTTAACGTATGGTAGTATTTTCCGTGGAGGGGTTTCGCAGCCCACTCTTCAAGTTTCTGAGATCTTGTTTTGGCGTTTATCTCAAACTCATCTATTTGTAGTTTCATAGGTGTGAATGATTCATCGACTAATGTTATTGCTCTTATTAGGTGAGATTCATTCACCTTCCCATGGAAGTATCTTCGGAGTGACGTAATTTGGTTTTCGTGCAAGAGTTGAAGATCGATAAGGCCTCTCCCTCCTAATTTTCTTGGGAGAGTCATTCTTTCCAAGCAGGATTTCGGATGATGTATCTTATTATTATTATTATTATTATTATTATTATTATTATTATTATTATTATTATTATTATTATTATTATTATTATTATTATTATTATTATTATTATTATTATTATTATTATTATTATTATTATTATTATTATTATTATTATTATTATTATTATTATTATTATTATTATTATTATTATTATTATTATTATTATTATTATTATTATTATTATTATTATTATTATTATTATTATTATTATTATTATTATTATTATTATTATTATTATTATTATTATTATTATTATTATTATTATTATTATTATTATTATTATTATTATTATTATTATTATTATTATTAATTGCTTTTTGAATTGTATGGTGTGTTATTTCTGTTATTTATTGTTAGGTGTTTTAGGTTGGGTGGAAAAGATGTGTGTTGGATGCCAGTTGACGACAGTACAAAATTTATAGCCTCAGTCCGTTTCCAAATCCGTTTTATTTCTTGTGCTAGCTGGTGATATTTTTCTAGCTTTTCAGTGTACTTTGTGTGTATGTTATTATCGTTACGATCACTGATTTCTATGAAATAAATGATTTTATGTCGTTTGTCCATTAGTGTAATAGCTAGTCTATTGCACATTATTGTTTTGTCTGTATGAATTGTTCTATCCCACATTAATGGTTGTACTCTTTCTTTTAGCTGAATACATCAACTGTGCTAACCATTGATGGACTATTTTGGCAGATATATTGTGTCTTTGGGTGTAGTCTGTACTTACTAGAATTGGGCATTCTGCTATTATATGGTCTATTATTTCTGTATGTATTTAGCATCTACGGCATTTGTCATTGGTTTTATTCGCATTGTTTAATATATATTTTTGATAATTTTTGGAGAGGATTACTTGATCTTGTATGGTGATTATGAATCCCCCGTTTCAGGATGGAGTAACCATGCGCAGCTATTTTTCTTGTTTGGATGTTTCAATTTTCCATTAAGTGTATGTGTTTGCAGTGCTGTTCTTTCTGTGCCCACGTAGCTTTCTTCTTGTAGGTGTGAATGTATGTTCAGTATTGAGTAGATTATGTGGGGTGTAGTTTTTATCTGCAAATGTTATTGCTTGGTGTAAGTTGGAAGTGTGTGTGTGAGAGAAATGCTTAGTTTACTTATTTGATTGTTGAGTATGTTGTGGATATCTATGAATATTCTTCCGCCTTCTACTCGTATTCGAGCTATTGTCATTCTTTGTATGTATTTGTTAGGGCGTAGTTTTCTGTGTTTTGTTAGTTGCCTTCGGGTTGTTATTTTTATGTTTTTGATATCTATTTTCGACCAGTTTATGATTCAAAGAGAGTACGTGTGTATTGGTATAGCGAATCTATTGACGGCTTTACATATGTTTTGGTAGTTTAGGTGTGTTTCAGATATTAGGTTCAGACTTTTTTCATGTTGTACGATATTTTAATGTGTGATATATTTTTGTGCTCTGTTGGAATCGTAGGCATTTATAGGTTTCGTGTTCTTCCATTTTTCCAAAACCTGGTTATGTATTCTTTCAGTCTGTGTTTCAGTCCATTTTCTCTCCCTATGTGCTGCTCTTAACATTGCTTATTCTGAATTTCATCTTAATGTCAACTGTTACTTATTCTGTGAGCTCTAGAAGTGCTTCTGGATGATATTGTGAATATGCATAAAGCTTTATTTCATCCGTGCACAATAAAGTGTTGAAAATATAAAATAAAGCAATACTTTTCTTCCAACGTTATAGAGAGTAATGCAATTTTATTTGACTTCGTTACTTAAAATTTTTTAGTTTTTGTTTTTTGACATTTAAGAAAAGATGTTGTTGTTGGGGGGCGTTTTTACCATCAGTGTGAGTGTGTTGATATGCAAATCTGAACATTCTCGCCCCCCCCCCCATCCTGGTGAGTAAGGCTCACGAATTGCAGTTTTCTAATCTGCATCATTCACGTCGTGCACGATCAATATAGTAAAATGTGTGTGTTGCAATTTTTTTTGTTGCGCCTCTATAACATCTCTGGAACTTACCTCATTACATGTAAAGAGACAGAACTTGATTAATATGATCAACTTAACGAAAACAAAGAAAATGTCCGACAGCACAAACAATGAATATATCAGTTGTCCCAATCACTCCCATGAATATGATCTAATGGCCATAGTAACATGTATTACTGTAATCGAAGTCCGCGGTGGAAATGGCGAGTTTGTGATGTGTAGTGCGTAACTTTGAATTTCGGGTTTATTAGTAAATTGATGCGGATTTGTTAAGTATAATCCAGGTGAGTACCATATGAGTATTGAAAATTATTTTGATCTAGTGTATATTTATAATTGATTATTTGTTTTGTTTTGATTTGTGTAGAATTTGGTATGTGTGCGTGAGCGTATGTGCTTTGGGTACATAAATGACCCAGATTTGATTTGTGTAGAGATTCCATGTATGAATGACATGTATTTGATTTCCGCGTGTGTACACACATATATTTAGATCATATATTCAGGGTGTATGTATGTTTTGTAAAGTGTTGTGTATATTTTCATATTTTTAGTGGACTGTATTTATCTAAATTTAGGTATATTTATATTTTATAATATTGTAATTTTAAGATATAATAATAATAAATAGAGTAAATTTAAGATAATTTAAGGTGTATTTAATTTCTAAAAGTGCATGAGTGATTTATTCGGAAACGATTCGCGGATGTTGTGTGGTGTATGACTGTGTTTAAATATTTTTTGTTTATTTTTAAGGGTTCTAACTGACCTGTGCTTACCCTTGTAAATAGTTTCTTGTTTAATTTTATAAAAGACCTTTGTTAATACATCTGTAGCTATTTTTTAAATACCACTTCGAATAATGTAGCTTTCCTCATTGTTTTCTTTTCGAAGTTATTGCGGCGAATTCATGATGGTATGAAAGGAACAAATTTGTTGTAATAGGATTAATATCGTTGTAACATTAAAGAAGATCGGACGTGAAACTTTTATTTTTTGGAGAAGTCGAAAATAAAACTTATATCTAATAAAATTCGAATCGTTGTCTTAAATCATTTTGTTGGTTGTTGATATATTTTATTTTTTTTTCTCCTTGTGAAAACGCTCACAAGGCTAACATTTTGGTGCCGAAACCCGGGAGAATCTTTAGATTCAAATAAAAACCACATCATATGTATCTGTAATTCGTTCACGAATCCACGGAAATGATAAAAATATTTTCATAGCTGAAAGGATTGTGTTGCTGAAATTGGTAAATCAACAAAAAGTGCGTATTCAAATATAATTTCCTTCAGTGCATCGTAAAATTCCAACTCTCACTTCAAAGAGAAAGCTTTCGTGGACGTTGCCCTTCGATCAGCGAAACTACACCATCAGCCAAAAAATTGCCGCGTGAGGAGTGACGTAGTAAGGCAACCAATGCTTTTACATTACCACGTAAGCAGTCTTAACGCAAAAGAACTTGAGGATCGCAGCCACCAACATTAGCTCAGCTCAGCACCATCCACCATCTTCAAGAGCTTTTCAAATCATCCTGTGGACTGTATGTATTACAGACAACCATCAACTTTGTGGATAAGCAGTAAGCTTTTATACCTTTACATAAGTTTTTATGCATGTTGATTAATTTCGTGTTGATAAGCATAAGTAGTGTTGCTGGAGATTGGGTTCTGATACATTGAGGCAGGATAGTTGTTGCTATACGCATTGTTGCGAGAATTGGTTGATTGATTTGAAACTTGTTTCACGAGTCTAGTTGTTGGGATTTAGAATAATTTTCATTTCAGCTTATCATTGTTGCTGAGGGTATCAATTAAATAGTTGCTGATTCTTCTCTTTTAAAAGCTGCGTTTTTTTATTCTTACCCTAATTAAATTCACTCTCGAACTCCTGTTAGATAATTAGTTTTCATTTGGAAATGGGAAACAACAAGGAATCCGCAGGTGGTAAAGCTGATGGCCAAGGAGGTCCATCAACCAAAGTTGATTTGCCAGGCCAAAGCAAAGTTGATTCGCAGGGCGATATAAAGAATCTGTCCGAACTTAAGGTTTTGCGATCGAATACAAAAGGAAGCCTAACTCGTGCAAAGAAGCTTATTTCAACGAAGGGTGATAAGTTGACGACCATTGAATTGGAATGCAGATTAGGAATACTTGAGTCCTATTTTAAGCAGATAATGCAGGTGCAAATGTCGATCGAGAGGTTTAATGTTGTGAGTGAACAGAGTGCAAATGATAGTTTTCGTGACGAGGTTGAGGAAATATATGTGAGCACAAAATCGGTCATATTGAGTTTATTGTCTGAGCATAAAGCTAATAGCACCGGCGGTGCAGACCAGTTGAATGCAACTCAGTATCCCCAACGTCAACCTTCGTATTCAAAGTTAGAAGCAGTTAGACTTCCTACATTTTCTGGGAAATTTTCCGAATATCCTAACTTCATGGGATTGTTCCTTAACTTGGTCGATAAGGAAGATATAGATAACCTTCAAAAGTTAAACTATCTCCGTCGTTGTTTGTCAGGGGCAGCGTTGAGTGCTATCAAAGAGTTCGATATGATAGGTGCCAACTACAGAAAGGCATTAGACAGATTTAAGCAACGCTTTGACAACAAAAATCTGATCTTTCAGGAGCACATAAATTCGTTAATGAGAATTCAGAAAGTTACAGAGGTCTCTGTTCTTTCGTTAAGGCATTTAGAGGATAGCTTTAATATTCATCTCACAGCTATGTTGTCGATAGGAACTCACGAGGATATTTGCAACGCGATTCTAATTTCGTTAGCTTTGGACCGTGCAGATATCTGCAGCAAAATGGCAGGATTCGATCGACTAAAGTCAGTTCCCAAGTTGGGAGGAGTTTACCAAAATCCTAGACCGTCGTTGCATCAATTTAGAAGCGAAGGAATCGCAATCGTCGGCTTCCGAAACTTTTCAAAAAGGTTATAAAGATGACAATCCACCACGTTTCCGAAATGAGAAGAAGTCGGAGAAAGTTCAGAGGTCCTTTAAAGATGCTTCCTTGACAGTGCGATGCATCCAATTTAAGTACTGCCGATCGGAAAAACATGCTATCGAGTCATGTACCGATTTTCAGAATTTGCCGGTAGCTAGGAGATTCCATGAGGTGAAAAGGTTGGTTTTATGTATAAACTGTCTTTTTCAAGACATTCCGTTCGTCGATGTTCTAAGGGAAAATGTGCGATATGTTCTTTACCGCATCGCCAACTGTTGCATAGATTCACCGTTGACGGCGCTGGTTAGCACGAGACAACCTCGGAGGCAGTGCCAAGCAGCTCAGTTTTGGTTGTGCTAGCAACTGCTGTTAGATCCTTTATCAAGACAACCGAGCTTTCCAGTCCGAGCACTGCTCGATTCAGCGTCGCAGTTAAATTTCATTTCCGAACATATGGCCCAAAGATTGAAATTGTCCAAAATCAAAACAGACATAGAGATTACCGGGATAGGAAGCGACGTTACAAATATTTCAAATATCACGAAGGCAATTTGCAAACCTAGGATTTCGGATTTCAAAACAGAGCTGGAGCGTTTAATCATTAAAAACATAACCAATCCTCAGCCGAGTAGATCCTTCGAAAGAAATTCCTTAAAGATTCCAGAAAATATTGTTTTAGCTGACCCTAAGTTCAATGAAGCTTCAAAAATAGATTTATTGATAGGCGCAGAGCATTTCTTTGAACTATTAGCGATAGGTCAGATTAAATTGGAAGACAAGTTGACACTCCAGAAAACACTCTTTGGATGGGTTGTGTCTGGGAGACAGGAGCTAAACGCTTGAATCAATAAAGGTTCCCAGATTTGTCTTAGTGTCGAGGCGAAAGAGTGTACAGCTTCATGGGTTCTCGGATGCCTCTTTGCGTGCGTACGGATGTTGCGTCTATATTCGAGTAGTGGATGAAAACGATTGCGTGGGCTGCAACTTAGTCACTGCAAAATCGAAGGTAGCTCCAATTAAAACACAAAGCTTACCACGACTGGAACTTTGTGCAGCGGAGATGTTGTCGTCGCTACTTGTTAGGATTCTTCCAAATTTTATGCATGTGACTGATGAAATCTTTTGTTGGACAGACTCTGAGATTGTGCTTTGTTGGTTGTCTTCTCATCCATCGACGTGGGAAGTATTTATAGCAAATAGAGTCTCGAAAATTCAAAACAATGTGCCCCAAGCCCATTGGAGTCATGTGGCCACAAGACACAACCCAGCGGATATTATATCTCGTGGAGCATTTGCTAAGGAATTAGTTGATAGCAGGTGGTTCGTAGGTCCGTCTTTCATTTATTCGTCGGAAGAGTGTTGGCCCAAGAAAAAAGATTTTTCGTTAATTAACAAGCAGGTACCTGGAAAGCGTAAAGGTGGAGTAGTACTTGTATCCAGGAGTGTGTCCCCAAATTTCGCGGAAATCTATACACGGTTTGGCAGCTTGCAAAAAACATGTCGCATTTTCGCTATAGTTTTGCGATTCATTAGAAACTTGCGAAAATCCAAATGGAATGGAGAGATCTTTTTAGAAGAAAGTAGAGAATTTGATTTACGCGTTAGAACAATTGCCAAATTAAACTGGACTTGCACTGCAAAGGAACTGAACGAAGCCCAAATAATTATTATTTGGCACATCCAGCAGGGGAGCTTTTCAGAAGAGATTCGTCAGTTGGAGAAGGGAAACATGATCAGCCCTTCGAGCTATGTCAAAAACTTAAATCCCTTCCTTGACAATGGCTCTTTAAAACTCCTCCGAGTTGGTGGGCGTTTGCAGAATGCAGACATTCCCTACATTGCAAAATGTCCTATCCTTCTTCCTAAATCCCATCCTTTTGTAAAAATTCTTTTTGTTTATTTACATAGGAAAAACTACCATGCCGGTCCGCAAGCACTAGTGGGCATCATGAGACAACGCCTTTGGGTTATGGATGCGCGTAGGCTTGCGAAGAAGACTGTAGATAGCTGCTTGCATTGCTTCAAATACAAGCCGAAGTTGATCAGCCAAATCATGGGTGAATTACCTGCAGGCAGAGTGCAATCAGCGAGGCCGTTCCAAAAAACTGGTGTTGACTTCTGTGGCCCATTTAAAACCACGTTGAACCGTCGAGGCCAAAGGAACTACAAGTCATATGTAGCAGTCTTCGTTTGTTTTGTCGTAAAAGCTGTCCATCTTGAAGTCGTATCGGACTTATCAGGTGAAGGGTTTCTTGCTGCGCTCAAGAGGTTTATTGTACGGCGAGATTTGTGCCAGGATCTCTATTGTGATAATGGGACGAACTTTGTTGGAGCACGAAATGAGCTGAAGGTTCTTAAGAACCAGTTTCTTGCGCATCAAACCCAAAAGAAAACTGCTGAATGGTGTGCAGCGGAAAGTATCGAGTTTCATCACATCCCACCAAGAGCGCCTCATTTTGGTGGCCTATGGGAGGCCGCAGTCAAGAGAGCAAAAAATCATCTCTTTCGTACTGTGAGCGATGCGTGCTTGACATTTGAAGAACTATCCACTGTTGTGGCAGAGATTGAAGCCGTGATAAATTCCAGGCCGATGTGTGCTATGTCCAGTGATCCAAGTGATGAGTCTGTTCTTACACCAGGGCATTTCGTAATAGGGAGCCCCCTTAATGCGATAGCCGAACCTCTCATCACGGATTGTAAGACGTCCTCGCTGAGCAGATGGCGGAGGTTGACACTTCTCAAGCAGCATTTTTGGAACCGATGGTCGAAGGAGTATCTCCTGGGGCTGCAGAAGCGACATAAATGGCAAACGTCGTCAGCAGAATCTTCGGTCGGTACGCTTGTCTTAGTAAGGGATGACAAGACTCCACCTCAACAGTGATTGTTGGGTCGAATATGCAACCTTATTCGATCATCTGATGGCAAGGTTCGAGTTGTTGATGTGCGTACAAAAAATGGAATCCAACGCAGAGCAATTCATCGATTAGCACCCTTACCCATGGACAATTGAAGATACCGCAAATACTTCAAGGCGGGCAGAATGTTAATACATCTGTAGCTATTTTTTAAATACCACTTCGAATAATGTAGCTTTCCTCATTGTTTTCTTTTCGAAGTTATTGCGGCGAATTCATGATGGTATGAAAGGAACAAATTTGTTGTAATAGGATTAATATCGTAGTAACACTGAAGAAGATCGGACGTGAAACTTTTATTTTTTGGAGAAGTCGAAAATAAAACTTATATCTAATAAAATTCGAATCGTTGTCTTAAATCATTTTGTTGGTTGTTGATATATTTTTTTTTTTTCTCCTTGTGAAAACGCTCACAAGGCTAACAACCTTCATTAGAGCAGTTTTATTTGATGATATAAGGCATATTTTGGTTATAGGTCGTTTCATTTCTCCGCTTTGCATTTTTATTGTGACCACGCGAGTTATGTTGTCTGTTCCTGGATGAGTGTAGGTTATTCCGGCCTGGCTCCATTTCGATGGTGGTAACCGCTCATCCTTCACCAAGACAAGATGTGTGGCTGATATTCGAGCTTGTGCCACTTGGGTCGTTGTTGGAGCCTTGCGAGATATTCTGTGCTCCAATGTTTCAAAAATCTTTGATAGAGATGCTGAATTCTTTTGCCTCCTATCCAGGTAGCCCAGATTAGCGTAAGTCAGGTCCTGGTGAGGTAAGTATCCTGGTGTCAATAGTAAGAAGTCGTCGCTGTTGTTGGCCATTGGACCAAGTGGTCTCGAATTAAGACACGCTTCTACCTGTGTTAAAAGCGTGTTGAGTTCCTTAAAAGTGAAAACCTTGTAATTTGAAAGTAAAAAGTAATTTGATGGACTTCACTCCTGCTTCCCATAACCCTCCAAAGTGAGGAGAAGCTGAATGAATAAAATTCCGTTTTGTGCCATCCTTCCCTCTCTTTCAACAACAAGTCATCAACCGATCCACTCACCATTGCCATCCTATTTGCCAGCTTCTTTAAACAATCCTTCACCAACGACGCCTTTGTACCAGATCCATCCTATTTTCGTTACCTACTGAACTTCTCCAACGGCCCACTTCTCTCTCACATCTTGGACCCCTCCTATATCGAATATAAATTACACCAACTCAATGACGAATTTACACCCGGTCCAGATGGCCTCCCTGCCATATTTCTTAAAAAATGTTCTTCGTCGCTTTCCCTTGCCCTTTCTGATCTCTTTCGTCTATCCCTTTCACAAGGAGAATTTCCTCAGGTTTGGAAAACCTCCTTTATAACCCCAATCCACAAAAAGGGATCAAAGAACGAAATAACAAACTATCGTCCAATCGCTAAACTCTCCCATATACCCAAACTCCTCGAAAGTATTTTGTATGAAGCTCTAAGTTTTCAATGCAAATCACTTATTTCCCCTAGACAACATGGCTTCCTAAAGGGTAGGTCAACCACCACAAATCTCGTTGAATTCGTATCCTTTGCCATCTCTGCCCTAGAGAACGGCAACGAAGTCGATGTAGTTGCAACCGATTTTAGCAAAGCCTTCGATAAAATCTCTCATCGATTAATACTTTTCAAATTGTCTGCCCTCGGCTTTGAACCCATACTGTTAAAATGGATATCCTCTTACCTCGAAAACCGTTTTTACAGTGTTCGTTTTAGGTCAGCCCACTCCGCTCCATTTTTGGCCACCTCTGGAGTTCCTCAAGGTAGCCATCTCGGTCCCCTTCTCTTTATATTAACCATAAATGATCTCGATAGGATCATTAAATACTCGTCCGTCTCCCTTTACGCCGACGATACCAAATTTTTCAAAACCATTTCCTCTCCCCATGACTCCTTCCTTCTTCAACAAGACCTTGATAGTTTTTCGATCTGGTGCCTCAAAAATTGTTTGGAACTTAATATCACCAAATGCCAATCCATCACCTTTTCACATAAGCGGCTCAAATCTCCTCCGTTGAATCTCTTCGCGACCTCGGCATTTTGTGTGATAGGGAGCTCAACTTCCGTTTGCATATGGATGGGATAATCCTTAAAGCCAATTCTGCACTAGGTTTTGTAAAACGACGGTCTAAAGAATTCACCAACCCATACGTGACCAGGTCCCTCTATATTACCTTTGTTCGTCCCCTCCTAGAGTACGCCAGTCAAGTATGGTCCCCATATCATCGCGTTCATATCTCGAGAATCGAAAGCATCCAGCGCCGTTTTCTTCGATTCGCTCTTCGAGGTTTGCCCTGGGATGATTCTTTTACTCTGCCCCCCTATCAAAACCGTCTCAACCTTATTAACCTAAACACCCTTGAGGAACGCCGAGATGCAGCCGACTTTCTCTTCATTCATCGACTTCTTTCAGGTCAGGTTGAATGCACGTCCCTTCACAATTCCATTTTCCTCAACACTAACCCTCGTAATCTACGTACCCCTCGTCTCTTCTATCTCCCAACCCACCACACCACCTACGGCGCGAACGAACCAATCTCCCGCATGCTACGAAAAATTAATTCAAACCCTAGCGTCTTTGACTTCCACCGCACCACTTCCTACCTCAAATCGGTTCTCCTTCACCAGAATAACCAGCCTTAGTTTTAAGTTTTAGTTTAAGTTTAATTTTAAGTTATAGCTTGTATTAAGCCGAATAAATGGGGGCTTTCGCCCCCACCAAAATTAAAATTCGCAAGTATTTTGGCGACTTCCTTCCAATCATTTTGGGCAACCTTCAGCAATTTCTACAACTCCTTGTCTACGCGCCGTAAACCTTCTAAACGCCGGTATAAACGCTTGAGTAGTAAGATCACTTACCAGCTCAATACGGATAGCTTTAGTAGCAAGACAAATGAATATGGCAAAGTATCCCTTAAAAATCTTTGAACCTCGTCCTTTCCAAGCCTTGACTTCAATTGGGCCCACGTAATCAACCCCAGAGTGGGAAAATGGTTGTGAGCTTCATACTCGGTGAGCTGGTAAGCTGCGCATCATTTGTTGTGCTGGTCGGGCTCGGAAGCGAAAACAAATATTGCTGTTATGAACAAATTTTTTGACGCAACTCTTAAAACGCAATATCCAGTATTTGGTTCGCAAGTATGCCATCATCTCCTGGATTCCTCCATGCAAAGTCCTCTCATGTGCATCACGAAGTAGCAGCTGAGTGAAGTGATGATTTGGGCTGAGAACGATCGGATGTTGTTGGTCGTAAATCAGATTAGAATGCTTCAACCTTCCTCCTACCCGCAAAATGTCATCTTTGTCGAAAATAGGGTTTAAAGATTTTAGCTTGCCGCTTGTTCCAGCCTTCATACTTGTAATTTCTGCCTCGAACATCTCACCATGTGCTACGTGATACTAGAAGTGTAGCTGTAAAAATTTCTAAAGGCGAGAGAACATCATAATTTCTGTCATTGCATGCCTGTCTACTATTAAAAATAAATCTTTTGCAAAGGGCAATGACTCTTAAAAGTTTTAATAATTGCGAATGGCTTTGAATCAAAAACTTATTTTATTTTCTTCCCGAATTTCGCAATGCGCACGAATTGACCGTTTCTCTATTTCAGTTTCTAGGTCGGTGGGCTGTTGAGGATAATGAAAATTCTATCTGTAGCGCAAGAACTCTGGACCGTCCCACTAAAATTTATTTTCTGCCAGAGCTGACGGTAGAACTACGCGCGATGCCAGATCAGCTGGGCAGACTCATCGTTTTCAAAGGTTCAACCTTTGTTTTGACAGGAGCAGATGTACATGGACCTTACCTTTAGAGTCCAAAACGCGAAGGTATACCGCAGCATCCGTGTATTTCTATGTCCTGCTGTGTGTTGTGTGTGTGAATCCATCTAGGAACTCGTATCGCTTCAAGTAACGAAAGCTCTCTGCGCAAAATAGACCAATCGTTGTGCAGTTCCGGAGGTATTGGTTTGTCCCAGTCTAATTTTCTAGACCATAATCGCTGCATCATTATTTTGACGTTTATGATACAGGGTGGGATCCATCTTAATGGGTCATACAATCTCGCAGTTATTGAAAGAATGGACCTTTTCGTCACCTCGGATGTGTCGTAGCAAATATTTTGAAATGAGAATGAGTCTTCTAGAGGAAAACATTTAACACTTAAAACCTTTATGTGTTCCGGTGAACCCAAGGAACGAGAAAAGTCGACTTCACGCTGGTCTGCCGGGGTGTGATGGTGAATTTTATCGGAATTGCTCATCCATTTTCTTAAGATGAACCCTGCTGAGGAAAGCAAACCTTGTATTTCTTCCTTTTTACGCAAGGCTTCTTCCATAGAACCAGCCCCACTTATAAGGTCATCCACGTACATGTCTTCCCGAATCATTTTAGCTATAAGAGGATATCTGTGCTCTTCATCAGCAGCCAATTTATTGATAGTCCGAATGGCGAGATAGGGTCCTGATATTGTACCGAATGTCACTGTTAACAGCCGATAATCTTCATTGGCTCTTCTTGAGTATCACGCCAGTAGATGAGCTGGTAATAGGAGTAGTGATGCGCTACACGTATCTGCCGGTACATTTTCTCCACATCTGCAGTAAAGGTAAATTTGTAAATTCTCCGCCTTAAGATTATATCTATAATATTATTTTGGACCTTAGGTCCACTGTGAAGATACTGGTTTAACGACGTCCCGTCTAAAGTCTTTGCAGCAGCATCGAAGACAACTCGTAATTTAGTGGTGGAGCTGGACTCTTTAAAAACTGCATGGTGGGGTACGAAGTAGTGTAAATGTGTTTTGAGGACCTCGTTGTTGTCAACTTCAAATTCTACCATTTGATTCAGAAGTAAGTATTCTTTAATACATTCCTTATATTTCTTGTGTAGTATTGGGTTCTGCTCTCTAACTGAAGAAACCTACGCAAGGCGCCTCCTTTTGAGGATCCAAGCGCAGGTTGTCTTCCCTCCTTAAATGGAAGCGATACCTCGTAACGCCCATCGGGCAGTCGCTTAGTGTGTTGCATGTAGTACCGTTCACAGGCCTGGTATTCTTTTGAAAAATCCCTATTGAATAGTGTCTGTTCCATTTCCCAAAATTTTGTTAATTGCTCCTCTAGGCTTAGACATTGGTGGGAGCTTTGGACCTTTCTTGGAGGATTCGTTGCAAACTTTCCTACTAATATCCAACCAAGTTGCGTCTTTTGGGCGATAGGCGATGCAAATTGTTCTCTTCGACTAATTTCTGGAAGGATAAAGTCAGGATAGACATCACTACCTAAGAGTATATTAACTCGGGCTGGCTTATCGAAAGCGGGATCTGCTAATACCAACTCCGTTATGTGCTCCCACTGCTGGAAAGTCAGTTTGTTGGCCGGAAGAAGGCCAGTCACCGATTTATATATGTAAGCACGCGTGTTTGTCTCAAAAGTCGAGTGTAGAGACCCAAACGTAATGTCAACATAATTGTGACATGAACCGCTGCTGACCAACCCCAGCTCTGGCACCTCAACGAATGTTCGACGACTTTTCAATCTTAAAAATTGTACGGCAGATTCTGTTATAAAGGTTGCTTCCGAACCAGCATCTATTAAGGCTCTCAAGGTGTGATATACTCCTGACGCGGCCTTTACCCTTACCAGGGCCGTGGCTAATAGTACCTGGGTGATGTTTTTGTTGAAAGTGTTTAGTCCTGAGCAGCTGGGTGTTGATTCCTGAACATGATTAGGTGGCTGAAAAGCCACGGTGTTGGCATTAAGAGTAGAGACTTGACAGGATTGTGTAGTAGGCGCAGTTGAGTGCCCATTTGCAGAGTTATTATAGGATGCTGAGTTATGTGGTGAGTTAGAGTGTGTAGTGTTGTGTTGGTTGTAAGTTGCAGAACGATGTGGAGTATGTTGAGTGCATAAATGGGGTTTTTGTGAATTTGTATTGGGTAAGTTTCCAGAATAGTGAAGCAGAGAATGGTGTGGCTGTTGGCAGAAATAACGACGCGTTCGACTTGGACAGTGCTGGGTACTGTGGCTATAAGCGAGACAATTTTCACATACCCCTATTTTTCGACAGTCGTTTTTCGAAAACCTATATACATTCTAAGAAAACGATTGCACGAACGAAAGGAATGTGGATTTTTGTTGCTTTTGTTTTGGCCTAACGTGAAAAGAACTGGTCTTTGTTTCTAAGCCCCTATGGTTGCTTCCCCTTGTTACACAATTTTCCCCGATCTAACAAACTAAATTTATTCAATTGCCGGGCTGCCGGCAAAACCAAAAGAAAACCAAAAAACAAACGCAAACCACTTTAATTAAAAAAAAACCAAGCTACACTGTCGGTGGTTGGGATTCGTGTGACGATCTGTCACCTGGATTTCCTGGGGAACAGAAAATTCCCTGAGGGGAAATTTGCAATTACAGCAATATCGTTTTCTGCACCAAGTGGGTGCTCAGCTGGGCTGGGTTCAAGGAAAACGATATTTTTGAATGCTAAATAAACTACAAATGCCACAATGGACTAATGGATGCCATGCACTTTTTGCTCCGAGTGGAAGTGCAAAACCATATGCTACAAATAAGTCGGAAGAAATACCACACAATATCTCGGGAGAGAAAAATAGACTATAAATTTTTTTGTCACTTTATAAAGGCATGCTTTATTTGCGGAGTGATGGCAAAACTATGTATTGCGGAAGCCGTTAAGCGGCAATGACAAAACGTTAAATCAAATGGCGGTACTGAAGGTACCACTAAATAGATTGAACCGCTAGTTTGGAACCCGATACCGACTGCAAAATCTTATCTTTTGTTTTTACTAAAAGGATTCGCCCGGGGTAAATAATGCTACTTATCTTGTTCTTTAGTACTGTTATACGCCTGTCATGCCCATCCTGATTTCGTCCGTATTTCCTCCTCGTTTTCGTATATCTCCAAGTCGTTGTTCTTTTTCCTTTCCTTTATCTTTATCCTTTTTTTTTTTTGTTTTAATTAATTTTTCTCTCTACTTTTTTTGTTGTTTTTTTGTTCAAAATTCTTGCTTTTTTTTCGCTCTCCACTCTTAAACTTTTGATGGTCAACCAAGAACTGATTAACCCTATTCCGTCTCACACATACGGTCCTTCATACATCCGTTCATACGGGTGCAACGGTCCAATTTCGGTCTTTGTGTGCAACGCTCCGCAAATTTGCTGAAGTGTGCCACCGTGCATTGGATTTCCGTTGCTTTCACTCTCTCATACACACACACATTCGTGCTTCTTTCTTATTTCCCCAAATCTGGGGAAATTTCCTCCAAGATTGGGATTTTCCTTTGGCCCGAGCTAATATTCCCCTTTACGATCATTCATTGTCCTTCCCAAAAGATAAAAAAAAGGAAAAAGGTAATTTTCCAAAAATATATGGCCAACTCGCATTTATACATAATAATCGTTATCAGTTTCTGATAATGATCGTGTGGCGTACAGTGAGGGCGAACCAAGGAACTAATCATGAGACGGGTGCAGGAAAGGGAATTCTATATATGGAGTGCTGTCCAATGAAAAACTACATAAAAATAAAGACATCCCGGCGAATCCTCTTATCAAGAACTAATTAAATGTGGGCCGCGCAACTGGGGGTCCATTCTTCACAACACTTTTGTTACAATTTTATTTTGTTCTTTTTTTTTTATTAAAGGTGGTGACCCTCCGTCACCGAATAGATCATCTGTGGCACTCCGCCTGGTTATGTGGCTTTGTGTAGTTATTATACGCAGAGGGTTCCAGACCGTCCATCTGGATCTAGACGTATAGCGTTGGGCTTAAGGTGACCGTCCGTCACTCCACTCCCGGACTCCCGTCTCTTCGTCTCGTAGATTTATTGGTTGTCCCCTCCGACAAGTATAAAAATAGAAGGACAGAGCTCAAGAACCCACCAATTCTTCCCGCTAATATAATTCTCCTAGGAGACAACGGATATAAAATGAACGGGTGGGGCAAGAAGCGGATCGGGTAGGAGAGACCGTGATGGAGCGGAGATGCCTTCAAAGGCTAAGGAATCTACCCGATAGGAGAAACAACACAACACAAGGGCAAGAGCCGACGACTTTGTGAATGGCTTTTGTTCACTAAAACGTTGGACGCTGGTCTCGCGCCTTCCTCCAAATGTTTACTTCAACGGACCGCCCATCCTACCTACTGTGGTTGATCCTTCAAGATAGTAGGAGGGTGCACCAATGGCGGATGGACCCATAGCTGCCCACCTCCCTTCTAGGATTTTGAAGAACCAACGGAAACGAATGTGGATGAGTGAGGCCGAAGGGAAAGGGAGAGAGTAGGACTTGCTGTATTGACCTATCAGCCTCGTCTCGATTTTAGACAATGGAGTTTTTGAATTTCAGAAAGGGACCCGTTGATATGGATAAGAGACACAAAAATGTCATGGAATGATCTTCAATCTTCGTATGTAACTCCCAGAAAACGTAGGTAATTTAAAAACAGGCAATTTTAAATCTCTAGAATGACCTTTATTTGTTTCCACAGAGCTCACCGTTGATCCTGAATGCTTCTCTGTTGCTGCTGCGGATGTTGCTGCAAATTTGTTGATGCTATCCATCAGTGCAGTCCGGTAATCCACATATAAATCCTTTATTCTGTCGAACAGCTTTTCCAATTCTTCTTTGTTCTTAGTATCCTTTCATGAAAATGCCTCCTTGTTGTAATCGGAGCTGGCATTAAAATTATTATGCAATATAGTTATCCTAGCCCTTAGATAGTTGTTTGTTCGTTGGGCCTCAGACTGCTTCCCAAAATTCGTAAAATCCTTCTGCATTTGAGCGAAGATATATTTTGGTAGTTTCTCCGTTGTGCTCATTTTGCCACAAAAAAATAATTCGAGGTAAGAAAAGAGATTTGATTTTCTAATGTACTAAATTGTACTTGCCTTCTAACTTAATTGCAGATTTCCGTTTCAAGAAATTCTGAATATCAGCCAAATTCACAGCGGTGTTTGCCCCGTAATTATTGCGGTTGGTGTCAACAGATATACGAGTATGTACCGTATATTGGAAAGCGGTAACACGAAGCGGTGCCTATGAAACTCTCACCGGTATTTGTACCGTAACTGTTGCTGTTGGTGCCAACGGGTATGAAAGCCGTAGGCTGAAAAAAAAACGGTCCCAGGAAACGGAATCAGGTTCTTCCCCCAAACGGGAAAAATTACGTAGAATTAGTTTAAGGAACAATTAATTAATTTTTTCTTCAAACGGTGTATTAAACACTGAATTAAATTAATCGACGCGGGAAACCGATTTGCACTTTTATGTTATGTCCAAATGTTAAGTCCTAGATGTGTTATTAAACTCCTTTAATTTACAATAATTTTTAATTATTAAATAATTGTTCTATTTTTAATTTAAAAACCGATTCACTATTACGGTTCGAAAGGACCAAATCTTAAGTGTTGAAAATATAAAATAAAGCAATCCTTTTCTTCCAACCTTATAAAGGGTAATGAAATTTTATTTGACTTCGTAATTTTTTTAGTTTTTGTTTTTTGACATTTAAGAAGAGATGTTGTTGTTGGGGGCGTTGTTACCATCAGGGTGAGTATGTTGATGGACAATTCTGAACAGAGTCGAAGGCTTTTTGGTAGTCTATGTAGCATGAGTGTAATTTCTTTGTTGTGTTGTGGTCTGCTTCTTGATTATTGTATCTATTATTAATTGATCTTTGCAGCTTTGGCTATTTTTGTTATATTCTTTTTGTTCGTTTGTTATTATATTTTTTTGCGCAGAATGAGTTTATATTTTGTCGCTTATTGTAGCGGTAATTTTTCTATAGCGATTGCCTACTCTTATGGGTCTGTAGTTTGGGTTTGATGTTAGAAAATCCGGAAGTTTCCGTGGTTGATCTCTTACTTCTTTGATGAAAAAAATGATGACGACTATAGTGGTGAATTTCTTTAACCAGACGTTGTGGATATTATCTGTTCCAAAACAATTACAACTTTGTGTTCTGTTGATTATTTCGGTTAGTTGTTCTGTTGATACTGTGATATTATTTTGAGCTCGTAAGTTTTTTTGTCGTTGTTCTTTTTGTTGTATCCATTTTGCTGTATCATTGTGTTATGCAGGTGGTGACCATATTTCCCTCCAGTGGTTTGTGATTTGTTCTTTTGTTGGTGGGGTGCTTTCTGGTATATCTGTAGATAAAAGCTTTCTACGGAAGGTTTTTTATTGCTTGTGAAAAGTTTATTGTCTCTTTTTCTTTGATTTCATTCCCTGTATCGCGCGAGCCAAGTGGCATACACTTTCAGTTTTTGTTTCAGAGTTTTAATTATTACTTCTACGGGTTTATTGGAAGAATATTGATATGTTTTTTTGTTTTATATTTTCCATTTCGACATCAGTTTATTTCTTGTTATTGCTCGTTTTTGTTCGGCTAGTCTTTGAGCGTTTATTTTATTTCCATAATGTTGGTACATTTGTATGAAAAATCTATGGAAGTCAGCGCGATATGCAGTATTTATTCAACCGTTTCTTGTTGTATTATAATAGCAGTGCATAACAGCTCTGTTCATTTCTGTGTTCTATGTTAAGCGCTGCCTGGGTTTTCCTGCCTTTGTGGTTGCTGGTTGTCCAAGCAAAACATTTAGGGGTGGTTGAAGTTGCTCGCTATGGTCGTCATCTTGGTCTGACTCTTGATTCCCATTACTATTATTATTATTATTATTATTATTATTATTATTATTATTATTATTTTTATTATTATTATTATTACAAAGCTATCACAATCCGATATGCGACGCCCAATAACTTATTCCAACAGGTGCAAACAGGTTTCCAGCTGATTCAGCAAATAATTGGTCTGTTGAGTTTCCCACGGAAACGAATGCACGAGCAGGCTATTCGACACCGGATCAAGTGCACGCGAATTGGGTAAAGTGCACAGTCAGGAGGAATGCATGGGAACCTTTGCATAGCTAACGGAACTTTGGAGTTAAGCTGATGAGGATTGTGAAATCAGTTCTGGTCTGGACTGCATTGCGTGTAAACTAATCGAATTCGGAATTTCCAATAAAATTATAACGAGTATCAAAAACGGTTTTCTTATTGTAAGTCGAACAGTTGGGTCAGCCCCTTGGCTAACGTTCGCGTTTTTTTTGTTGTCCATGTAAAGGACAACTTTAACTATTATAATAATAATAATAATAAGCGTAATAATAATAATAATAAATAATAATAATAATAATAATAATAACATTAATAATAATACTAATAATAATAATAATAATAAGAATAATAATAATACGAATAATAATAATACTGATAATACTGATAATTATAATAATATTGTAGTTAAAGTTGTCCTTCACATGGACAACAAAAAAAACGCGAACGTCAGCCAAGGGGCTGCCTTTATCCTTTATGCCATTCGTGACCCTGTGGTTGATCAGAACTTTCCTGAATTTCAGATCGATCCGCTTTCCTTCTATAACAAGTTATACTCTTCCATTCCTACCTTTGGCAATGAAATAACGTACAACAGCATTGAGCCATTGGTGAAAATTGAGGGTGTTCCGTACTCAATTGCTTCTATTTCATTAGCGTACGGTAGAGTTTCTAGTTCATTGATGACCGTGTTGACCTCTTCCGTATCAAGGAGATTGGTATTAATCAGGCCACTTTTAGCCATTAGGCAAGCCCGAACGATTTCATTCACTTCTTCTTTGATGAGCAGAATCTCGTCCAAAATGTCCTGCTCAAATCTTACAGAAATCACGTCCTTAATACCGTTTTCATATCTCTCAATCACCAGATTGATTTTCTGTGTAATTTCACGCGTGATACCAAAGAGCTTCTCATTAATTTTATATTGGTGGTTACTATTCTCGATTATGGATTGCTCACTTCGAAGGATTTCGCCACCCATTTCCAAGCAGATCCCAACCAATTGATTGATCTTGCCCTTCTCGTTGGCTTACCTTTGAGTGAATGAAGACGGCGCTTTACCTGTGACAAATGGAATTCTATCATGTGCCTTCTGTCTTCGTCCTTAATTTTGCCGCTGGTGGCATTGGAAACCCCATCCAACAGATGTTCGAATTGTTCTAGGTTAATGGCATGCACCAGCTTGAAACTGCCGTCAACGATCCAACCCTTGCCCTCCTTAAGAGAGACTATAGGTGCCTTATAATTGAAGATCTGGAATCCCCAGGTTGCCGGTAAAGAAGTTAATCTGTGGGATATGCAAATGTTTTTCGTTCGATACATGTGGTTATCTAAGCATGTTTGTAGCGACGTTACTACAAAAGTGGAAGTTAAAATGTTTAAATAAGGACAACAGCAAATATTTTTTGTTTCTGCAACATTTTTTACTTGTATTACACTTTTAATTAAAATTTATATTAAAAATATAAGGCCAATCTTAATCATGTAATTGGATTGATATCTCTTAAAATAAATTTAACTTGTGATTATTACTACATTACTACAATATATAAGGAATGGTTACAGGTGCATTGTGCGTATATCGTGTTGTGTGTGTGCATACACCCCCTCTTTGTTAATTTTTTTCATATATTAAATATATAACGTATATATTTTAAATGTTCTTAATATGGGCCTTGTGAATCGTGCGGCTACTTGCCGTGAGGACTGTCACTTTATTATCTTTTGATACAAATTCTTTCTGGTATAATGGTTTATTCTTACCTTTAATTTTCTTACAGGCTGTATAGATTATTTCACCTTTTCTATATTTCTTTGGTGAATGTCTCTTTACATTGTGACGCCTGTTATTAGTTTTTTGCTTCCTTTCTATTTCCGCGCGCAACTCGTGGTTTACCTTGGCGCGAAAGTTCACCAAACCCTGGTAGTTAACTCTGGAAGTTCTGTTGAAGAAAATGTCAGACGGTTTTCTCCCAGTCACGGAATGTTAGGTATTGTTGTATCTGTCGACAGCTATATTTAGGAGTTCCCTCGTTTTCAAATCTTTGTATTCCGCCTTTAGACATCGGTATATTTCCAGGATTGTCGAATGTAATCGCTCTACTTGGCCATTGACTTCACTGCGTTGAACAGGAGTTTTATAGAGTTCTATGCCCAACATTTTGATGAAGTTCAAAATTATTGGACTCAGAATACTACGTTCATTGTCCGTTGCCAGTATCTTAGGAACTGCGAAATAATGTATGATTTTCGTTATTTTGTTTCTTAGGTATAGTGAGGATTTATTTTTGATATGAAACAGCTTGGCGAACTTGGAAAACTTGTCAATACAACTGATGTATTTCTCGTTTTGTAACTCCATTATGTCCATGTGAAGTATCTCACAAGGATACGATGGTACAGGAGTTGCACGAAGTTCCGGATTTGTTGGATGGCTGTCGTATTTGTTCGCAAGGCAAATCTCACATGTCTTAGTATATTTGACGATAAGACTGTTCATTTTTTGAAAATAGTATCGCTCCTTATTCTCTCTCGCATTTCTATGAGCTTCTCTGTGCTCCTCAGTAATAAGATGTAGAACGCTTTCATCAGTTGCTACATCTTCTACCACCCTCTGGGTTATGCGAACTTTGTAATTACTGAAGTTTTCTAGATATGTTTCTTGTAACACGCCTAAGTATGCCTCTGGAATTTTAATACCATTGATAATGTTCGGCCTAAGCTTTTTCTTCAAAATTTCGGTGAGCTTACCTTTATCCATGTTTTCCATGGAAATGTAGTGGCGGGAAAAGCCTGGGTGTGGTTCCTCATAAATCTCTAAGCCTTTAGAAGCCCTGAATATTATTTGATTTCGGAATACATTCAGAGGGGCCTCGACATAAGGTATGAGATCTGAGCCATCTTGCGCTGCGCTGTGGACAGTCTCGGTGGCGGTATCTGTCGAACCTTCGCTTTCGCTAGCTGTTTCCGTCATGGCATCGGGTCCCGCTGTACCACTAGCAGTGTTAGTCGATGAGTTGTTACTTGCTGTGTCAGTACTTGAACCTTTATACGCCCTTCTTGAGTCTTGTGCCGTCCCAGATAGTGTTGAACCGGACAAATGATTTACCTCTGTCTTTAATCTGGAGAGAGCGTCGGCTACTATGTTTGATTTACCTGGTTTGTAAACCAACTCATAGTTGTACTCCTCTATGCGGGCTTTCCACCTCTTTAATTTGGCATTAAAGTTCCTCTTACCTAGAGCAAAAGTAAGTGGCTGATGGTCGGTAAAGATTCTTATCTTTTTTGCTCCGTATACGTACGAACGCAGATTGTCCAGAGCCCAGACTATGGCCAACATCTCTTTTTCATTCGTAGCGTAATTCTCCTCGGTTTTATTGAGGGATCTTGAGATGTACGCAATTGGCTTATACTGTCCCGATATATCTTGCGACAAAACAGCACCAATTGCGTAATTGGAAGCGTCCGTGGTCAGGTTAAATGCCCTTTCGAAGTCAGGGAAAGCGAGGATCTCTGATGATGTTAGTAAAGCCTTGAGCTCGTTAAAAGCTTGCAATGCATCTGCATTCAATTCAATTTGGACTCGTTTTGATTGGCTTGCTTTAATTTGGGCATTTTTGCCCCTCGTAAGGTTCGTAAGAGGTTTTGCCACCTTCGCGTAGTCCCGAATAAATTTTCTATAATAGGACGTCAGTCCTAAAAAGCTTTTCAGATCCTTAAGATTCTCCGGGGGTAATATTTTTTGTATGGCCTCAACTTTCTTGGGGTCTGCTCGAATTCCATCGGGGGTGATGACGTATCCCAAAAATTCGACCTCTGTTTCCAAGAAGTGAGTCTTTTCCAGATTTACCTTTAAGTTTACCTCGTGTAATCGAGAAAGGATAGTTTCTATGTTCCTTAGCATATCGTCCATGTCAGTCCCAAAGATGACAATATCGTCGATATACACGTAGCATATTCTCCCAATGAACTCCTTAAGCACGTCGTAGATCATTCTCTGAAAGATCGCTGGCGCATTTTTTAGGCCAAAAGGCAATCTGAGCCATTCGTACTTTCCGTTCATAGTCGAAAATGCGGTTTTAGGTATATCGGCCTCCTTCATGGGTATCTGGTGAAATCCAGAGGTGAGATCAAGGGTGGTGAAGTATTTCGCCTTACCTAGACTGGCAAGCGTTGAGGTGATGTCCGGGATTGGGTATGCGTCGGATACGGTGACGAGGTTTAAGCGTTTAAAGTCTACTACCATCCGGTACTGAAGTTCTCCTGTGGGTTTGGGTTTTTTCGGAACAACCCAAATCGGAGAATTGTAAGGACTCTTGGAAGGACGGATGATTCCCTCCGTTAAGAGTTCCCTAATCTCTTTATCCACTTCCTTCCTCATGCACGGTGGGTAAGGGTAACTCTTGGTGTAAATGGGTTCATCGGTGGTAGTTCTTATCTCCGCCCTCACGGATGTTGTTATCATTTCATTAGAATTAAGTGGTCCAAAAACGCGGCCGTACTTTTCTATTAATTTAGAGAGTCTATGTCGAATGTTGTTCGGAATTCTTTTGTCGAGTACTGCATTAACTTCTGAGGATAGCTTGCTTTTAAGGGGAATTTGCTTTCCATTCATCAGGGTAAGAATATTCTCCTTACGATCAATGATGGCTCCTAGCTCTTTCAAGGTGTCGTCACCGATAATGCCATCGAACGATTTTAGGCCTGGGAGCACATAGAAGGTTAATTGCAAGTCGATTCCGACCCCCTCAAAGAATTTACCAGTTATTTTGTCAGTGATCTTAAGGCTGCCGGCTGCCGAATTTACAGTAAAAGGTCGGGCTAGGAGCGTGGCACCCTGTGATATGTGTGGACCGATAAAATTCTTGTTAGCCCCCGTGTCAACAAGGAGGCTTAACATTGTACCATTCTTAAGGATGTAATCTATGTATGGAACGCTGGATAAGCGTCCTTCATAAAATTTACCTCATCTTCATAGTTTGCCTCAGTTACTTCGTGGTAGGTTTCGGGCGATGGGTCTTGGTGCCCCTCACGGTCCCCTTCAAGCGCTTCGTCATGGTTCTCTGATGACACTCCTTGATCCGTCTGCAGGATGAACAACTTCTGTTGCTTTTGAGACGAGTCCCGTGAGCGCGAAAAGTTCTCGGAGTGTGCCTTCCTTTTGAAGGGGTTGTTTTGAGATCTATTCGAATAGTTTACCTGTTTAGTCTGAATCGAGTGATCAACTTCCATCTTCTGATGAGGTTTTGGACCAGTCGGCCTAGGGGGTGCGTCAGAATTTGGAACAGAGTTAGGACGGTTGGGGAAGTTAGAATTATGCGGTTTTGGGTGGTTTCTAAATTGTGGAGGAGAAGGCCTATTATCCCGTCTGAAAGACTGATTAAGGGGAGCTGTTATTGTGTTCGATGCATTACTTACATGAATCGAATGGTTTCGGAAATTGAGATTTTGAATCTCCATACACGAAGCGTATGCTTCGGGAAGGGTTTTGGGTTTCTGTACGATGAGCATCCTAGACAGGTCGCCGTTAAGGCCTCTTATGAAAACATCCAGCGCACGGTTCCGGTAAGTCTCCACCAGTGCACCGACAGTCTCCTGTGAATAGGATTCTGTTTTAATCTTGTTAATTATTAGGGAGAACTGGTGGTTCACCGTGGCGTAAAACTCGTCCAATCTCGACCCCTTCTGTGAAAGCTGGTTGAGTTGATGCTCTAAGGTTCTGATGTCACGTTTGTCGGCGTAATGCAACGAAAGTATTCTTTTAATTTCCTCCCAATCATCGTCAAAGATGTTGTAGGAAATAAGGGCTGAATCAGCTTTTCCCCTGATTTTTTGCCGGATGTGCTGTAATATTGCACGATACAGTGGCTTGCTCCTGATTATACTGAAGTCCTTCAGTATACCCTCTACATTATGTACCCAGGACACGTATTGTGTGGGGTTTCCGTCGAAGGTCTGCAATTCCTTGACGCAGTCGGGGAGCCGACTTATTTCCTTCAAGTCAGCCTCTGTCCTTGGTCCGCAGAGCGGTATGTTGCCACGACTGGTCTCAAGCTCCGAATGGGTACCTCGCTCAAGTGACTTTAAGCGCTCATCCATTTCCTTGAGCTGGTTTAAAATAGCATTGACAGCTCCGGTCAACTCCGTTACAGATTTGGCAACTGTGTCCATTTTTATTAAAAAAATACAAACCTTGGTACCAATTTACAATTTATATCAATTTATCAAATGTGACTGCCTTCGATTTCGGCACAGATTCAATCAATTTTTTAGTTATTATATTTATATAGTATTTTATTTTTTTTATATATATAATATTATTTAATAGTATGCGGGGTGTACACGTATAAATTTTTTTTTTTTTAATTTTTACACGATCTTTTCAATATAAAACAATGCACCTTACCTTTTCCTTTTCACAATTCTTCGCTCCTCTTCTTCTCTTCTATTTTTTATAAATTAGTTGGTTTTACACTTTTAACTTTGAACAAGTTTTCACAAATAGGATTCTTTTCTCACAATTCTTTTTTTCCTTTATTTTTTATGAATTAATCGGTTTTGTACTTTCAACTTTTAACAACTTTTTTCCTATTCTTTTCCTTTTTTTCTTCTGTAATATCAATTTCTTTATTTATTTTTTTTTTTTTTGTTAGATTTCTCTATTTTACACTTTTAACCCTCTTGAATTTAACAAAAGGATGTGATTTTAATATATTGTTAATTGCAAAATTTGCAAGCACTTGCTTTTATTCCAATCGGAATTCCTTATATTTTTTTCCTTTTCCACTAAAGCTTTTACTTATCTTATCACTTATCACTCTGGAATGCCTTCACTTACAAGATCGTGAATAACATTTCCGCTTTCAGTAACCGTTAGTAAAGAAGGTCCGCCAGTGATCTAAAACAAAAAGATATTTAAATACAATTTTTTCCTTTTCTTTGCGATTTTTTGGTTTGAGACAGGCTTAGTGCAAGGATCGTGGGGTTCCCGTTTAGTTGCTATCGTTGATACTTGATAACAACCTACTAATGGCACGATTTCACTTCACTTGTATATCCCTTAGTCCTTTTCGCAATCTCCGCTGTGTTCCCATGGTTACAGCAGAATGTGGTTATTGGCTTAAAAAAATTTTTGATATATATTTAGACCAGAAAGGCGGTTGTGTTCCCATGGTTACAACGCCACACACTCCAAAGGGGGTGGTCTGATCTATGCCCATTTAAGGACAATATATATATTTTTTTTTTTATTTTTTTATTTTTTTAAATATCTTTGCCACTATTGCTAGGACGAAAAGGATATACACTTTCTGAGCCTGTCCCTGCTCGGGCGCCAGTTAAAGTTGTCCTTTCCATGGACAACAAAAAAAACGCGAACGTCAGCCAAGGGGCTGACCCAACTGTTCGACTTACAATAAAAAAACCGTTTTTGATACTCGTTATAATTTTATTGGAAATTCCGAGTTCGATTAGTTTATACTCAATGTAGTCCAGACCAGAACTGATTTCACAATCCGCATCAGCTTAACTCCAAAGCTCCGTTAGCTATGCAAAGGTTCCCATTCATTCCTCCTGACTGTGCACTTTACCCAATTCGCGTGCACTTGATCCGGTGTCGAATAGCCTGCTCGTGCATTCGTTTCCGTGGGAAACTCAACGGACCAATTATTTGCTGAATCAGCTGGAAATCTGTTTGCACCTGTTGGAATAAGTTATTGGGCGTCGCATATCGGATTGTGATAACTTAATTATTATTATTATTATTGTTATTATTATTATTATTATTATTATTATTATTATTATTATTATTATTATTATTATTATTATTATTATTATTATTATTACTATTATTATTATTATTATTATTATTATGATTATTATTATTATTATTATTATTATTATTATTATTATTATTATTATTATTATTATTATTTTTATTATTATTATTATTGTTTAAGATTCGCACAGTGGCAACACTTTTTTAAGGACACTTGAGGACGCACCATGCAGTGCGTGGCAACCACCGGACTGGTCGTTCGGCCGAGAATATCGCGGCTGTGGCTGCCGGTGTCACTGAGAACGAAGAAACATCAACCAGGCGACGAGCGACGCAATTGGGCATCACCAGACGGACCCTACAGCGAATTTTAGTGAAAGACTTATACATATTACCGTACAAAATGCAAACAGTGCATCAGATAATGCCTCCTGACCGTCAGTCGCTTGTAAATTACTGTAAAGCCATCCTCAATCTCAACAACGAAAAGGACGATTTTGTGCCGAAAATCATCATGAGCGTCGTGGCGCATTTCCACTTAAGTGGTGGCGCACTGAAAATCCGCACGTGATGCACGAAGAGCTATTACATCCACTCAAAGCCACTGTATCATGCGGCGTTCACACGGGAGGAGTGACTGGGCCGTATTTTTTTGAGTACGCCATCGGCAATACGGTCACTGTTATTGGCGAACGCTACAGAGCCATGATAAGCGACTTCTTACTGCCGGAATTGGATGAACAGGGTTTGGTGAACATGTGGTTTCAACAAGACGGTGCCAACGCACACACAGCACGTGCCACAATGGATATTGTGAGGTAAGCGTTTCCTTGTAGCGTAATCTTCCGTTGGGCAATTTGGCGATTTGGCATGGCCAGCAAGATCGCCCGATTTAACGATCCCAGACTTCTTTTTTTGGGGCTACTTGATGGTTTATGCCAACAGGCCTCAGATAATCGCTGCTCTTAAGGAGAATATTCGACAGGAATGCAAACAGTTATAACCGGAAATCTTTCGAAAAGTCATGGAAAGTGTTATAAAGCGGGCACAAATGTGTATCCGCATTGGCGGCAACCACTTGGCGGATATCATCTTTTCCACTTAACAGAAACAATTGTAAAGGTCTAAGTAAAGATTTCCATCACTTAAAATCATTTTTTTCATTCAGGAAAAAATTAATTCAAAAACAAAATTTTATGATTAATTTTGCGCCACCTTGTATAATAATCGTTTACATTTTTTGGTGTTGAAACCCGGGACATAATCTGACGTGTAAAAAAAACCGACAAAAGAAAATTAAGACAATTACATTGGTATGTACCCACATATATGTATGTATGTGCAAATTTACGGAGAACTTCTTTGTGGGAAAGAAACCAAATACATAGGCTTATAAGAACAAATAAAGTGAAAATTTGAGAAAAAAAGACAGACATTGTTCAGTTGCTTCCATAACGGGAATGGTACGACCGAATGTTCTAGTGGCGTCACACATGAATTGAAAGTTCGTCATCGGGAAATATACCGCTTATTTATCTCATTGTTACAGTAACCTTCAGTTCACACACAACACATTTTTTTTTCTAAATTTTTTCTAAATGTCTGAATTAACCAAACGTGCTGGTGCCGACAGGGTAATTAATCGCATAAGGTATCGCATTTTGGCCAATAATTACGACGCGCAGACTACAATTTTGCTTTTAAACTGGGCGAAGGTAAAGTCGTTAACAGGCAACTATAACAGCCTTATGGTGAAAACTATAAAGACTTCATCTGAAAACCTAACATGCCCACGTGAAATCGCAGAGCTGTTTGCTCAAACTTGGTCACTACTCGTATATTCTGAGGACAAAAACTTTTCCCCCGAATTCATTACTCAGAAACAAGAATCCATTAATAGCACGACCCTAACTAATGAAACTGATTTAACAGCGAAATCCATCGAGCTTCCTATCGATTTAATAGAACTAGAACGTTGTCTTCGCTCCACAAAAGGGAAAACCCCTGGGTTCGACAGAATTTCTTACACAATGCTAAAAAATTCATCAATGAAAAAATGGTTTCTATATTTGTACAATAAAGTCATTAATATCGGGATCATCGCTCAAGTATGGAAAACAGCCAGTGTCATTCCAAAACAAAACAAAAGCACTTCCGAAATAAGTGGTTATGGTCCCATATCATTGCTACCATGCGCTGGCAAAATACTTGAGAAAATCATTGCAAAAAGACTATTTTGGTTCCTTGATAAAAAAAAACTTCTTAGTCCAAACCAAGTGGCATTTAAACATAAGCATTCTACAATCGATGCTTTACTGCATGTTGACTACTTCGTTGCATCTGCACTATCTTTGAAAAATCATGTTTCAATACTATCCATAGATTTCAAAAAAGTCTTTGAAAGAATTGGAATTCATATTATCCTTAAAAAATTAACTGAATGGAAAATCGGGCCAAAAATTTACAATTTTATTAAATCCTTAATAAATAACAGACCATTCCGAATAAAATTAAGTCATGTGTATTCTTCAGTAAAAAGTCTTGAAAACGGAAGTCCTTACGGATCTCCTCTTTCAGTTGTGCTTTTCATTATAGCTTTTAATGATCTTAGCGAAATTATAAAAAAAAATAAAAACTTGGAGCATTTTTTGTATGCAGATGACTTAACGTTGTTTACAAAATGCAAAGATCTCACAGTTACTGCCTCTACATTTTCAAACATTCTGGCAGATATTTCAGCCTGGTGCTCTTACTCCGGCTCAAAAATTTCATATCAAAAAAGTAAAATATTACGCAACCGTAGAAAAACTTGTCGCCCAAAAAATATTGCTTTGTGTCCGAATTACAATACAATAGTTAATGTAAATAATCTCTGTTTACTTGGAATAATATTTGATTGTAAGTTTAATTTTAAGGAACATTGTGTGTACTTAAAAAAAAACTTAGCTACCAGACTTAACGTTATTAAGTACTTATCATCCAAGAATAGTTTAGTTCACATTAATTCCCTTATAAGTATCATCAGATCAACCATTCTTGCCAAAATCGAATATGGAATGAGTATTTATGGAAAGTGCCCAAAATATTCACTAAATACAATAAAAACCCAGTACCATACTGCTATACGATTAAGCCTAAAAGCTTTTAGAGCTGCACCTATTAAAAACATATTAGCTGAAGCGGGGTTTCCTTCCATAGAGCAAAGAGTTCAACACTTCACATCTCTCCTCATTCAAAAGTTAAGCACAACCGGAAATTGTATTGTCGCCGCAATAAACTTCCGAAAACCCCATCTACGCTTCATAATGCTATACAATTTTCAAAACAAATAGATATCCCAATTTTGAATAATGTTATACGACCTGCCGCCAAACCACCTTGGAATCTACCAAAAGGTTGTGTAAATACCCAACTCAAGTGTTTACCTAAAATAACAAGCAGTATAAGCAGAGTTTCCTTGAAATAATGCAGACCGAAAAACAACACAAGTTAAATTTCGTATTCAGCGATGGATCTAAAAATAGGCTTGGCACAGCTTTTGTCGTCTCCACCCAAGACGGTACCATAATATCAAATGGACTTCTGCGATATTCTGCTTCAGTTTTCTCAGCCGAAGCTATGGCTGTTTTAAAGGCAATCGAAATCTCAGGTTCGAAATAAACTATCTGTTCAGACAGCCTTTCCATACTAGAAGCAGTGTTAAATATTGACAACAGAACGCTTTTTCCTGAGATTATCCGCAATAAACTTATTGGAAGTCAGAAAAAAATAAAACTCATGTGGATTCCAGGTCACGTTGGCATAAAAGGCAATGAAACAGCAGATAAGGCCTCACAATCCGCAACAAGTGAACCATTAGCTACGTTTTATATTCCAAACAACAAGGACACAAAAAAAGGAATAAACCATTTATGGAACGTGAAACTATATGACGACTGGGCGCAATACAGACATCATTACTGTGATATTAATCCAAATGCTAAAAGTACCATCTATCCCACACAATGCTCATAGAAAAAAATCAAAATATATCTGCGGCTTCGAATGGGCCACACTTACACTACACACGGCCATCTAATATCAAAACTGCCATCTCTGTAACGCAAATGAAATATTCACCATCAAACACCTTGTCTATGATTGTACCAAAATCAAAGATATCTCAAGAATACTATTTCCCAACTTATCCTTACTGAACCTACTTAAAAACCCATCAGAAGAAAACATCAACCAAACCTACAAACTAATCTGTGAGATAAAAATGGAAAACTGTATCTGAAAGCTATTTTTTTAAATTGTAACTATTAATGTACGTAAATGTCATAATATTATGTATTTTATTATCGAGCTGGTAGTCATGGTAGCTAAAGCTCATTAAATTATATTAGCATTGTAATTTATTTGCGTGTTAATAAAGATATAAATAAATAAATGAATAAAAAAATTTCAGAAAATTTATTAAGTAAACATTTTAAGAAAAATGCATTTTAATGAAAAAAATGGAACAGCAAATTTTCGTAATTTTGAGTTTAACGAGCTGCACAGATGTACCCAAAGCATTTAAGACTTGTATGCACTACTAGATTATCTTTCCAAAATGTCCAAAACTATTTTTGTACCGTTTAAAGTTGCTACACCTCCAAGTTAGAGGTCACCCACTTTGATGGGCTGTAACTTGGAGTGGAATGAGAATAGACTCCCCCCCCCCTCCTGCCATACAATTTCTTGTTCGGAGGAACTTTGGGAATGTGCCCTTAAAGGATTAAACTGTATGCATCGAAAGGATTTGCGAGGAAAGCAACATTATTGAAACAATTAATGCTTCAGAAGTTGGATGATAGCGGCGATGTTAAAGAACACATGGGAAAGTTCTTTGATGCAGTGGACAAACTGGAAAGTATGAGTGTGCAAATAAACGGCGATTTGCTCGCCATAATGTTGTAATATAGTTAGTCCGCTTCGTATGAAAACGTTCCCTGTGCGATCGAGTCTCGGGATGAACCGCCATCGGTTGATGTCCTGAAAATAAAATCCAATCTTCGAATGGTGTTGTCATTGCTATGGCTGCTGGTAGTAACTCATGTCAACATCGTATAAAAAGGGCAAAGCGGAATGAACCAAAAGAAGCATTCAATTTTAAATGCCTTAAATGTGGAGCTGTGGGACATAAAGCGAATGTTTATCCACCAAAAAAGTTTGTAAAGAGACAGCAGGCAACAAATGTTGATGCTTCTTCTGCAGCAAGCCATACAGCCATGAATGCAAGCGATTCACATGCAGGGAAAATTAACAGGGGATGGATTCTTGATAGTGGATGCACTCCACACTTGTGCGGCGCTGAATAGTTATTCAAATCCATGGAAGGATCTATCAAAACAAAGTTAAATGTTGCCAGCGCTGCTTCGGCTGATGTAAAGGGTAAGGGAATTGTTTATCCGTCGGTAACTGGAAATTGTGGCCTATAATTAGTTAAATTCAAGTATTGGAAAAGTAACCTCCTTGGGAATGAAAAACTTTTTTTTCAAATGTTTTTTTTTATTTTATGCAATATAGTCCCCTTTTAGTTTGGTGCACTTATTCCAGCGATTTTCCAACTTCTTGATCCCGTCCGAAAAGTAATTTTCCGGAAGGTCTGCAAAATACTCCACCCTGGCATCGATGACTTCCTCGCGTGAACTGAATTTTTTATTGATGAGCCATCTTTTGAGGTTTGGAAAGAGATAATAGTCCGAGGGATCCAAATCCAATTACCAAAAGTCCGCCCGTTTCCGCATCAGCAAGTCCAAACACTCTTTCGAAGTGATGTAGCGTTCGTGTTTTTGGTCAGGAGTGAGCATGCGCGGCACCCAGCGGCAGGATAACTTTTTCATATGCAGAATATTGCCCAAAATATGGCGTGTGCGCTCAGTACTAATCTTTGTGGTATCTGCTAGCTCGCGTACCTTCACTTTCTGGTCAGCCAACACTATTTTACGTATTTTTTTGACATTGTCCTCAGTAACCGCATCGGACTGCCTGCCGCTGCGGACTTGATCGGTAGTGGAGTTGCGGCCACCACGAAACTCTCGAAACCAATATTTGACGGTGTAATCTGACGGAGCATTAGCCCCATAATGTTTATCCAACTTTTCTTTTGTTTCCTTCGCCGTTTTGCCTCTCAAAAAATAATGTTTTATGAGAGAACGAAAATCATTTTTGTCCATACTCAACATGATGCCAAACACGTCAACAACAATCAGCTGTCAAAACAAAACTAAAGACAGAATCGCACTGAAAATTTGCATGTGAATATGAATGGACTTCAAGGCACCATAACCTTTTTTGCAGTAGGAGTGCATTCTGGCGGTCAAGGAGGTTACTTTTCACTATGTTCTTGATTTAAGGGCAAAATTAATTTCTATTTCTAAGATAACGGATAAAGGTTGTTAAGTAATTTTTCGTACGTACGTACCTACTTCTAATTACAGATCTACGAGGTGAGTTTTATTTTGTGCGAGAAAATTCTGAGTGTGCAAAAATAGTAGACCAGCCTGAGTGCTTCGAACTGTTAAGGTGGCACGAAATTTTGGGTCATCTTAACACAAAAGACATAGTTAAGATGGTTCGCGGCGGTTCTGTACCCCGGTTGATTTAAAAGACATTGAACAACTAACGAAGTGTGCAGTGTGTTTGAAAGGGAAGATGACATCTGTACATTTTTCAAATCATCAAGAACAGTGTCAAGAAGTATTAAAAATTATACACTCAGGTGTAGTTGGTCCATGCTGAACAGAAGGAACTGGGCATGCCAAATATTTTGTCACATTTATTAACGATTGTACAGTTTGTGAAGTTTATTAAACAGAAAAGCGGTGTTCTTGAAGCATTTAAACTTTACCAGAAACTTATGGGAAGGCAAACTGGGTATAAAATAAAATGTTTGCAGTCTGACAATGGTCGTGAGTATTGTAATGTAGAATTTGATAAGTAATTTTCTAGCCAAGGTATAAAGAGAAGGTTGACATTTCTCTATACTCCTCAACAAAATGGACTAGCAGAACGAAAGAATCTAACCCTGTTTGATATGGCCAGGTGCTTATTGCTGCAATCCAAGCTGAGCTCTTCATTTTGGTAGGAAGCAGTTGCCACTGCTTGTCATATCCGGAATAGGTGTCCAACAGAGGGCTTGAAAGGTCGAACGCCTTTTGAAAAATGGACTGTAAAAAACGTAAACTTGAACTATTTGAAGGTGTTTGGTTCAAGAGTGCTTCTTCTCAATAAGGATTCTATTAAAGACAAGCTTAGCCAAAGATCTATTGAAGGTGTTTTTGTTAGTTATCCTAGGGACCGAAAAGAATATCAAGTGTGACTGCCAATTAAGCATCAGATAGTTTATACACGGGATGTAAAGATTTTGGAAGAGGAAACAAATAATACGCCAGAAACGATAGTGCTGGATGAACTACTAGCGGCGATATCAAAGGCACCAGATAACATAAGTAGTCCAACAATTTTTGAGTTCTCGCCGCGTCCTTTGAAGGCCGTGTTTAATTCTGGGGAACGGCAAAATATAACTACAAACACGGAAGAAGAAAAACAGTCTTCAGAATTACCTTGGAAGTTGCGTTCTTGAGGGCGATCAAGGAACTGTTTCCGTCAACAACAGCAGCAATATCTACTCAACGTGAAAGTGAGGACATTGACAGCGATTAAGATGCAATTGCTGGGGTGGCGGAAGTTACTGTTGCAGATGCCTTGAAAAGAAGTGATCCGGGGAGTGGAAGAACGCCATGGAGGCGGAGCTTGTAAGTATTTTAAAAAATGATACATGGAAAACAATTACGCAGGAAGATAGTGATCACACCATTCACTACGAAACATGGTGCCGATAGTAGCATTAAGCGATATAAAGCTCGACTTGTGGCAGAGGGGTATTTTTTTTTTTTTTTTTTTTTTTTTTTTTTTTAAGAACTTAACACTCAAGTGGGTACGAATACACTCATAATGCCTCAGCATGTATTAAGTTTTTTGCAAAATGGGATAGAAAGAGAGAGAAAGATGTTTGGGCTCAGTGGTTATTTCACTCCATGGGTGGCATCCAACATTTAATGGGGAGACTAAATTCTTAGTTGAAGTTGGGTTGATGTTGATTTCTAGTCAACTACTCGTCTTACTTGATTTTAATTAACTGAAAAAAGTGGATGATATGTCTTTCGGGCGAGGCTGAGATTCGAACACCGAACCTTCCGATTTGGAAGCCAGTCCATTACCACTTAAGCCACGGTCAAAAATATGAGGTAGATTATTATCAGAGTCTTGCTCCGGTTACAAGAGTCGAAACACTGAGTTTACTATTGGCACTTTCGGTGCTGCATGGTCTGAAAATCTGGCAGTTTCACGTTGTAACAGCGTTTCTAAATGGATCATTGAACCAGGATGTCGTCATGGAAATTCTGGATATGATGAATATATTGCTAGAAAGGATCATATCAAAACATGAAAAAGGCTCGTGCCTTGAAGTCTAAGTAAGAAAAATGGAAGCACATTTTCATGGCGGAGGAAATGCTTGCAAATTGCAGAACGCGCTGTATGAGTTATGACAAGCAGGTCGTCAGTGGTACGAGAAACTTTGTGAAAAACTTTTTACCATAGAACTGAAGTCCACTAAAAATGAACTATATCTTTTTCGAAATAACAATGGCAATGGTTTCCTTTTCGTTTTAGTATATGTTGACGACATTCTGATTACATCGCATGACGTGGAGCACATAAGGGATATGTACTAATGTCTTTCAAATAACTTTGATTTTGTTCCTGCCAAAAGTTGCCTTGTTCTGGAAATAAGTCAAAATAATGATGAAATTCAACATTCCCAAAGGGACATACTCTTGCGCTACTTAAGCAGTTCAAAATGGAGGCCAGTAACTCTCTGACATCGCCTTCGGAAGTCAATGTGCGTTTCGGTGATGCAGATGGTGACAAGATTCATGAAAATCATCATGAGTTAATTGGTGCTCTCATCTATTTGTCAGTAGCCACCCGTCCAGATATCGCTAACACAATACCGAGATTAGCACAATTTATAAGCCACGGACTTGCCTTACCACTGGCTTGCAGCGGGTCTTAATATATCTTGCTGGAACTGCACATAATTGCCTTGTGTATAGGGAATCTGAAGGGTCCGTGATTGCCTATACTGTTGCCGACTGGGGAGGATGGCCGATCATATGCAGGCTATGAGCTTCTTCTAGTGGTGCAGCCATTACCTGGAAGTAACAGAAGCAGCGAACAGTTGCGTTGTCATCGAGAGAGGCCGAGTATGTCAGCCTAGTGGAAGCAGCGAAAGAAGCCATCTACATTCGTAGCCTAATGCTTGAGCTAACTCTGCCAGATCTGGCTGGCATATGTATTTTCGTGGATAATCGGGGAGTTGAGTGAGTGGCAAATAATCGGGTGTTTCACAAGCACCAAACACGTCGATATAAAATATCATTTCGTACGAGAAGCGGTAACATCTGGCTTAATCATTTTGCAGCTCGTTCCGACACAAGATAAGATGGCAGATGTATTGACGAAACTATTAAAAAGAGCAAATCACGAAAACTGCTTAAAAGGCTTGGGATTGGTCAAGTGGAATAGTTTACAGCGACGTTCATCTTGAGTGGGCGTGTTAGTGATCAGCATGTACGTCGATTATATTCAAGTTCATATAGACGTCCTCTTGGTCTTGGATTCCCTGTGATATATGTTCCCACCTTGAATTACCCTTTTCAAATTTCACTCCTTTTCTATTTTCCTCAAATCACTCCACTTTGAACTCTCCACTCCACAGGAGCGATTGTGCATTCTATCACTTATAATAAAATATAAAAAACACACGGCTAAAGTTATTGTATTATCAGAAGATAAGCTATCCAACAAAGAAGAAACTGAGAGATACTAGTCAGCGATATGGTCTCATCAATCAAACCATTACAGGAATGCAGAGCGGATAAGAGATGAAAAATAAAGGAATAACCTCTTGGAAGAAATGTCAGTGGACTATTTAACATCTGAACAAAATTATCACACTGATAATTCTTATAACATAAAACTGGAAATCACCAGGACTAGACAAGCTCCAAAACTTTTGGTTTAAACGTCTCCCGGCTGTGCATGGAAAGCTCGCAATATACAAGATATACCCGAGTAAGGATGGTATGGCTAACTGGCTGACCAAAGTTGAAATATTTACAAACAAAAAGCCGATCCAAACATCAGACATCAGGATTAAATGTGGAATCTTCAAAGAAGACTTCCTGTCAGCGCTATGGTCTTGCATTGCACTAAATCCATTAAGTGAAATTTAAAGAAACAGCAAATATGGATATAAACTAAAAGAAAAAGTCCTCTTTGATATATGGATGACCTGAAAATATACGCTTGATCGAAACAGCATTTTAATCAACTTATAGAAATAACTGCAACAATATTTCGTTTGGACTGGAAAAATATTAGACGATATGCATAACCAGAGGCAAAGTGACAAGAACTCAAGGTACAATAAGTATTAAAGAAACGGGGTAAAATGAAATTTATAAATACCTGCGCTTGGCCCAAAATAATGTGATAAATAAAAATACCGTAAAAAATACACTAGTAAGAGAGCTCAAATCGCGTATCCACAGAACAGCGAAAACAAATCTGAGCGGAAAGTTTCCAATAAATGCCCTAAATACATTTGTAATACCCATATTAAGTTATTTTTTTCGGATTATCAACCGGTCAGCCACTGAACTCCAAACAATTCAACGAAAAATAAGGACTATGTTAACGTGTTGTAAATTTCATCATCCCAAATCGTGGATCGAGAGAATGGTCACATCAAGAAAGCACGGCGGAAGTGGCCTACTAGATTTATAAAATTTTCATGGCAACCAGATACAATCCTCACGTAACTACTTTCATCTCAAATTAGAAAGATCTGCTGGGATTAAATTAATAACCACGCAAACAAAAACTTAACATCTCTGAATTTAAATGAGAGTTTCGAGAGACTAGCAATAGAAAGGAAGACAAGAGAGAACAATTGTTCAATAAAATCCATTCATGGCCAATATTACAGGGCGTTTAACAGCGATAATGTTGATAAACTAATGTCATAGAGATGGTTTTTAAAAGGCGAACTGTACACCGAGACTGAAGCGTTTATTGTTGCAAACCAAGACCGAGTAATTCAAACGTGTCGCATATCACGTAATCACGTGATATCAAGTTGCACGAGCCCAGCTCAGAATGAATTCACAAGAAGGCATAATAACGTCGCTAAGATTCTTCAACGGAAGAAACTTGAAAAACCTAAACAAGATGCGAACATTAAAGTTCACTACGACCCCACAATTCATTCTGAGTATACAAGGCTCCATAACCGTCCAGACATCACCATAATCGATAAGCAAGAGCGGAGGGGTATTTTCATCGATGTTGCGATTCCAGAAAACAAAAAAATTACTCGATCTTCTACCGAAAAACGAGGCAGATACGCTGAACTTGCAGTGGAAATTAAACGTTACAGGAACCTGAAGGATATTAAAATAATTCCTATAATCATCAGCGCTGAAGGATTAGTGCACAATAATCTGAGAGACGATATGAAGTTACTGCGACTAAGACAAAACATAATAATAATAGTAATAACAATAATAGTAATAATAATAATAGTAATAATAATAATAATAACCTATATTAGTACAACTAATTATTCCAACCCATACACCAATATAGAGAAAAATTTACTTGGAAATGGACAACGAAAATGAATCAACCGAGTGGGGATATTCACTCAAACCTCGGTAGAAGCCACAGCTACCGGCGCGGGCTCGGCTCTGCAAAGAGATGAGTCGCCAGTGGCCCAACAAGCGAACACTCAAACTGCGACAAGTGTTTCCCAAGCCATTCTTGGGACCACCATAGCATCCAATGGACTAATGACATGAACGAATATTTCCTGCGCTGCTACTACACTGCAAGTACAGCCACCTAGAATGAAGAATAAACGATATTAGTCTATCCCGATGGAAAGATGTCATTCTCAGCAAAGATTATGTCCAATCCGACCGTCGACAAAGAATCAAATCTGAGATTTTGGCTGCGATCGGAGAAAGTACTATACTTGTACCCACAACACCTAGCACAATACAAACAACCACCACTAGCACTACTGAACCTTGCAGCCGAACACCCCAAGACACCTTCTCACCCCTATCGGAGGCAATACCTGGTAATGTAATCTCAGAATCACTACCCAATGCCTCAGAACCTGAAAACGAATTACAAAGTCTCAGAAAAATCTTCAGCTTAGCACTGCTAGAATATGAAGCGATGGACCCACCACTAAAGCCTAGAATCCCAAGAATTTATGAATCCAAGAAATTGGATACCATTCTATCTACCATCAACACAAAATTACTGCCCGATAACAAAGACCAAGGTGCTGAGTTGCAGCGCATTAATGCGCTCCTCTATGCCTTAGCAATAACAGCAATCATGGCTTTAGGAAAGGAACCCAAAGCATTGTCAGAAACGGAAAAAGAGAATAAAAATATGTAGAGAGGGTAAGACAGGATATTGGAAGTCTAATATCCTTTAGAAACTGACTAAGATCTGAAAGGCTTTGTAAACGTGTCGCGCGACTATTTAGCCACTCCAATGCGCCAGCACAAGTATGGGTCAGGTCACGGATATCCTGGACAGGAAAGCGAGCATATAACCCTAATGCTGGATCAACATATAAGTAAGGAGGAAGTTGGTGACGCCATTTCTAAAACTATTAATTGGAAGGCACCTGGCATATATAAACTCCAAAACATCTGGCTCAAAAAGCTCACCATATCCCATGAAGAACTTGCGAAATGTTTCACCGTATGTTTCATAATGTTTCACAGTATGCTGCTGCTGACGAGTACACCACCTGCGTTCCTGACAACGGGACTAACTTTTCAGCTACTGCAAGAAGAGGCAAGCACAGATCGCTGGGACGGTACCATCACATGCTTGTGCACAGCATACAAGCTGTTCACGAAAATTCTTTCTAATAGAATTGTTCGTCATTTCGGGCGAAAAAAAGCTGTAGCAGATAAACTATGGAATGCAAAGACCAGCTAACGATCGGATCTGCATTTACAGGTTTGGCCCTGTACTTAAGCATAGCCTTCATAGATTATAAAAGGGCTTTTGATTCAATGCCCTATGGATACCCAATCAAAGTACTTGAAATTTACAAAGTTGATCTCTTCGTAGTAGACTGTCGGCAATTTCTGATGAGAAAATGGAACACTAAACTACATCAGGATGGGTCAGTTAGCAAAACTATCCGAATACGTAGTGGTATTTTTCAGGGAGATGCTCTAAGCCCTCTTTGGTTTTGCTTGGGACTCAACCCACTTACCAGAATTCTGAGCCAAATGAGGTCTGGATTTCCTATCAAAACTGAAACATTTGACCACTCCTTTAACCACCTCTTATACGTTGACGACCTCAAACTCTACTCCAACAAAAGAGAAAAACTCCACGGGATGATAGAAGTGGTCAAAAGTTTTAGCAGAGATATTCAGATGGAATTTGGTTTGGATAAAAGCAAAATGGTACACCTGGTAAGGTGTACCTACAGATGCTACAAATCTTGACATGTTGATACGCACATCTCTGACGAGATATCAAAGTCAACACCCACAAAGTGCGATTGAAAGAACATCTCTTCCTCGAAGAATGGGTGGAAGAGGAATTGTGAACATTAGCCGACTTCACTACCAACAAAATTTAAATCTCCGCCAGTACTTTTTAACTAGCACATCACCGTTGATAAAGGCTATTGTTCTAGCCGATGATGGCTTTACGCCTTTACACCTAAAATCAGACAACTTCCCTATTCCCGAGAATGTCAAAACCACCAGCGAACTTACAACGTCTTGGAAAGCGAAGCCCATGCATGGAGGACACCCATATGATATGCAGCTTGATCACGTTGATCAATATGCTTCAAATTTATGGCTCTTACAGGGAAAGTTATTTTCGGAAACCTAAGGCTACGTAATGGTTATTCAAGGCAAAGTCGTGAAAACAAGAAATTACCATAAGTTCATTCTCAAAGAAATAGTAGAGGACAAGTGTGAACGATGCGGAGAGGCGGGAGAGACAATAGAACACGTAACATCAGGATGCAGCAAGAGTGCACTTTTAGACACAACAACGTAGCCAAGCAGGTCCATCACCAACAGACTCCAAACAGTGGCCTGCTCCAAAACTGAATCCCATACTACAAATACCCTCCACCTCCTGTTTTGGAAACTATGGATTTTAAGTTATACTGTAATAGAGCCATAACAACCGCTTAGCATACACTAGCCAACGGGCCGAACATTATCTGGTTGCATAAGGCAGCCCGACGAAGATTTCCAAATTCTGGCAATAGAAATGAGCGCTATGTATAACGCCGACCTCGTCCACATTATACCAATTGTCATATTAACAACTGGTCTAATTCTACGTCGCATCCCCCAGCAGTTCTATTTTCTTACAATTTTCACAAAGCTAATTTCCGTAAAATCAATACCTATCTCACCAAGGCAGGGCCAGTTTTATAGAGAAATATTTAAATCCATCTCCCTTTATGCGCTATATTACCGCCATAAAATCCCCCACTTGGTATAATCGTAAACTCCGCTCTCTACGAAAAAAATGAAATAAGTTATGGGCGGTATCCTTCGAACCCACTCTTCTTCCGACTATTCAAATTATTTAGGTATATATCTTCATTTCATTGAACTCTACAACTCTCTCTATCAACGCTACCTGAATAGTGCGCAAACCAATATCTTAAATGCCCCAAGTCCTCTCTTCAATTTGTCAATTGCAAAAGTAAGACTGATGGTTATCCTTTCTCCCTCGCTTTCGAAACCAAATCTTCAAGTGTTCCTCCTACCATCGCTAACTTTTCTGCAACATTTTTCAAACAATCATTTGCCAACAACTCCTTCGTACCAGATCCCTCTTATTTCAATGACCTACCAAATTTCTCCATTGGCCCCTTTCTCACTCAAAATTTCGATCCTGCAGTTATTCAAGAAAAGTTATTAAATCTTAGAGTTGATTTTGTACCCGGCCCAGACGGACTCCCCGCCGTGTTACTTAAAAAATGCTCTTCTCAACCTGTCTCTACCCCTTTCCTACCTTTTTTGTATATCCCTTACGCAGGAAGAATTTCCCCAGATTTGGAAAACCCCTTTTATAGTCCCGATATACAAAAAGGGATCTTGTTACATCTCCCTGTAAAAGAAAATTAGGTTGAATAAAAATAAAAATACATCCAAATACTTACCAGAACATCTTCTTCTTATCTAAACAAAACAATTTAATTTGTTTGACAATTGTCAAACCAAGATGGCGGGGAAAGGAATTCGAACTTCGAATGAATTTCGGTTTTCGAAGAAAACCAAGAAGGTGGTGCCAGGCCAGCAAGGCTTAGAACCAAAAATTTTAGGCAGTGGCTAAGGTAGGGAGCAATAGCTTAAAACTTCCAATAAGCTATTCAGAAGAGAACCCTGATTGCTTGGGTTAGTGGGAGCGGGTGGCTAATTGATGGTACAGAAAACAATAGAATATGAAGACATTGGAATAGGGAGAGCTAAAAGCATCACGCCATAGTACCAAGTGTAGTGATTCCAGTAAGACAAGTGTGGTAATCCCATTGCAATTTTTGCCTTAGACCAGCTGAGATACGCCTGCAAAGAAGCAGAGAATACCTTTCTGATCCGGGAAAAAAATCTATACAGAAATAATTTAAGCGGCATAGCTTACGCAAATGCGGAAGATGACACGTCAGAGATTAGGGAGATGACAGCCATGCAGTATGGTGAACCGAGGCCGAAGAGGACAAGAAGTTTTGCAGAGCCAAGAAAATTGTCTTGCTGGAACTCCAAGGCCGAGTGTCACACCTTCATGGACTGTCCATCTAGTAGTAGTACTATCTTCTGCTATCGGTGTGGGCAAGAGGGAGTGATAACTCCTAAATGTCGTCGGTGCAATCCGGAAAACAGTAACTGGAACGTGATGTCGGCGGGGAAGTCGCGTCCGACGCAATTCCCCGAATGAAGAATCAAGGATGTGTCATCATTCAGATAGAAGAAGACATAGAAGGAAATGCGGGGCAGACTAGAATACTAAAGAGAGACCAAGAAATAAGAGAAGTTGAAGAGCCAAAAAAAACCGGAAATAAAACCCCTGCATGTAAGATTACAGGAATATATTAAGACAAGATATAGAATTATAAGTGGAAAAAAGATAGTAACTAATAGAATTTTAAAAGCTAGGGAAAGATATAAAATTAGAAAGATGGTCAGGAGAGCAATAGCGTCAACTATAGTTGACACATCCTCTGATCCAAGGCCTTATGCGAAAATAAAAATTGGAGAAATCGAAATGTTAGGTCTACTGGATAGCGGGGCTAGCATAAGTATATTAGGGAAAAATTGGGAACAGTTAGTCAAAAAAATAGATTTTTTTTGTTCATTGAATAACTCTGGTGTGAAAACTGCCGATGGGAAGAACCAAGCCATTATCGGTAGAATCACTGCACCAGTACAGTATAAAAGTGCGACAAAGACGATAACCTTTTTTCTAGTCCCAAGTCTCGACCAGGAGTTGTACCTAGGGGTTGATTTTTGGAAGACTTTCTGAACAGCGCCTGAAATTATAGGTTCAATTACATTAACAGGTAACATAAATAGTACAGATACTCACCAGTGATCAGTAAAAGATCAGTCAAGACTAGAGGCAGTCAAAACAAAATTTCGCTGGGCATGGTCTCGGAAAAACATCGTTGGAGGAGCATGTCATTAATACCGCGGAGGCGGAACCTGTAAAGCAACATCACTACCCTGTTTCCCCAGCCATACAAGATCTTCTGTATGTTGAGATAGACCGGATGATAAGTCTCGGCGTTATCGAGAAGAGTGAGAGTCGGCGGTGTTCGCCCGTTGTACTCATACGAAAACCAGGTAAAAATCGACTTTGCCTGGATTCTCGTTAAGTCAACGAGCTTACGAAAAAAGACGCTTACCCTCTCCCCCATATCGACGGGCTTCTCAGTCGGCTACAGGACACTTACTACATCAGCAGTGTCGATTTAAAAGATGCTTTTTGGCAGATACCGCTAGAGAAAACTGCTTTTACGATTCCTGGGAGACCCTTACACCAGTTTACTGTCATGCCATTCGGGTTGTGTAATGCGCCCCAAAGGATGTGTAGGTTTAGGGATCAGGTCATCCCACCCCGTTTAAGAGAAAAAGTTTTCGTCTATCTCGATGACTTGCTTATTGTATCTCCAGACTTCGAGACTCATCTCTCATTGCTCGAGGAGGTAGCGTTGTGCTTGCGGAAAGCGGACCTCACCATTAACTTGACTAAGTCAAGGTTCTGCTTCAAGGAACTTCGCTACCTAGGCTACATAATCGGTGGTGGGATGTTTAAGACCGATCCGGTCGTTGATCTACCCGTTCCGAAAAACCGAAAGTAAGTACGCAGTCTACTCGGCCTCGCTGGGTGGTACAGATGATTTATCAGGGATTTTTCTAGCCTAACTGCTCTCTTAACTGAAACCCTGAAGAAAAATAAAGAACCTTTTCTGATGACTGATGAGGCGCTGAAAGCCTTCGAAGCACTTAAGACTGCATTAACAACCACCCCGATTTTTCCAACAGATTTTTCTTCCAGTGCGATGCTTCTGATTTGGAAATAAATGCAGTCTTGTTCCAAATTAACGGAGCTAAAGAGGAATGCCCCATTGCGTACTTCTCTCAGAAGTTAAATTCATGTAGATGCAATTATAGTGTGAAAGAGAAAGAATGTCTAGCAGCGGTACTGGCCGTCCAGAAGTTCAGACCCTACGTGGAAGGTATGTCGTTTACAATTATTACCGACCATTCCAGTCTAAGGTGGCTGATGGGCCTCAAGAACCTCTCCGGCAGGCTTGGAATGAAAGATGGAGTCTGGAGCTGCAGAAATATACCTTGCAAATCGAACACCGGAAAGGTTCGCTAAATATTGTACCAGATACTCTGTCCCGTGTACATATCGTCAGCCTCGAGATGGAAGACATCGCTCCCCTTGTGGATTTAAATTCCGATGCCTTTAAATCAGATGAGTATTAGAGTTGATTTCAAGAGCACACAATCCTCCGCAAGCTTCGCATGATGGTGTTGCAAAAACAATACACAGGATCAAGCAATTCTTTTATTGGCCAAAATGACAGTCCAAATTCCTCGATATGTGTCCAATTGCGTTAAATGTGAACTATGTAAACCATCCAACCTCATACAACGTCCACCAATGTCAACAAATTTTTGTACTGATCGTCCATTTCAAAAACTATATATAGATTTCTTGGGACCATACCCCAGATCTAGGAAAAAATTTTTATATTTGTGGTCATCGATCATTTGTCAAAGTTTGTTTTATTGAAAGCACTTAGAAATGCAAGTTCGTCCAGTGTTGTCCAGTTTTTACAAGATGTTTTTAACATATTCGGTGTACCACAAGTAATGCACTTAAACAATGGTAAGCCGTTCTTGTCAAAAGATTTCCAATATCTTCTGACGCAACTGCAAATTCGACGCCTGAGAACCGCCAATTACTCGCCTCAATCGAATGCGTCTGAGAGAGTGAATAGATCAATAATGACGGCCATAAGATTTTACATCACGAATGACCATCGTGATTGGGATCTTCACTTAAGTGACATAGCGGAATCATTGAGGAGTTCTGTGCATAGTTCAATCGCGGTATCACCATACTTTGCCTTGTTTGGCATAAATATGATGACACACGGAAACTGCTATGAACTGGCTCAACGACTCAATTCTGTAGAGGACGGAGAACTAATAACTCTCTCAAGACACAATCAATTGCAGTGCTTGAGAAATAAAACTGAGCAGAACATTAAAAAATTCTATGAAAGGAGCGCTAAAACCTTCAACACGAGAACACGAATAGTACGATATATACCTGGCCAAGAGGTATACCGAAAGAATTTTGTTTTAAGTGACACGTCCAAGTACTTAGTGTCTAAACTGTGTCCAAAATATGTTAAATGTCGTGTAGTCAGAGCAATTGGTCTGAACTTGTATGAGTTGGAAAACTAGTTGGAACAGAAATCTTATTTTATCACGCGAAGGACATGAAACAGTGACAGCAATATAAAGTTACACAAAAATGACTATCCATGTAGTCATAAAGTTATAATTTCCTTATTAAGTTATTAACTACTTTATTTATTTATTTATATAGATATAATTAGAGATTATATACTGAAATAGGATTAAGTATTTATTTATTCATGTATGTAATTGTATGTATATATATATTTTTTATGCATATATATTTATTTATTCATATATTTATTTATTTATATATTTTTTTTATTTATGTACTTATTTATTTATATCAATTTTTTTTATATATTTATTTATTAACATATTTCTTTATTTTCTTATATATATTTGTTTATTTATGCATTTATTTATTTATACATTTGTTTGTTTATACATTTATTTATTTAATTATTTTTCTATATTTTCATTTACTTAAACTTAGACATTTAATTATCGTATAGGTTTTTTTTTGTGTATTCAGTGTTATAGCACGTATGTATATATTTATTTCTGTATGTACTTACGTTGCTATCAGACCAAGAACTCGCACAGCTGTTTTGCCCTAACGCACATAGGCAGAAATGAACATACAAATGTATGCACATATGTTGATAAAAGATTTCATGCCCGGCTGATCACAGCGTGGGGTTCTTCACCACGTCCAATTGTTCCAATCCAGCTAGGTGTCCTCTGTCCTTTCCGTCATAAGGGCTCTGTAAAGTCCAGAGTTTTGTTACATCTCCCTGTAAAAGAAAAATTAGGTTGAATAAAAATAAAAACATATCCAAATACCAACCAGAATATCTTCTTCTTATCTAAACAAAACAATTTAATTTGTTTGGCAATTGTCAAACCCAGAACCAAGATGGTGGAGATAGGAATTCGAACTTCGAATGAATTTCGGTTTTCGAAGAAAACCAAGAAGGTGGTGCCAAGCCAGCAAGGCTTAGAACTAAAAATTTTAGGCAGTGGGTAAGGTAGGGAGCAATAGCTTGAAACTTCCAATAAGCTATTCAGAAGTGTTTTATTGGCAGCACTCTCGCTAGTTAACATTGAACTGAAGTACACTGAACTATAATATTATACCAATATTGTCACCTTATGTCACATGAATAAAGATCCCTCTTTTTAATTTGGGTCTAAACCTTAAACATGGTGGCAGCGGTTGAAAAAAGAGAAAAAAAACCCTTAACCTCATAAGAGCCCAAATTGGAAAAAAAAACTGTTCGAAACAAATAATTGCAAAACAGGGAAGTAATTAAAATACTTATAAAGAAGCACATAGAGCAAAAAAAAATAAATAACATTTAAGCCAAACAGTGTTTTGTAGTAAACTTGGTCCAGACAAAAACCACATCGAAAGTGAGGAGACACGTGTTAACATGACGGAAAGGAAATTTCCCATCAACAAGCACCACACATCTTCAAAGTCAAAAGATGCAGATAACCCTAAGCCCCCCGGACGAATTTTCATTTGTACCATCAGACTGGGAGAAATGGTTCAAGCGTTTTGAACGATACCGAATGGGAAATGGACTCCACGAGACAACTGATAAGTTCCAGGTAAACATACTTATATACTGCATGGGCGAAAGAGCCGAAGAAATATTTTCTTCATTCACTCCACCTCCTACAACATATGTTGAATGTATAGATAAATTCGAAAAATATTTTATTCCCAAAAGAAATGTGATATACGAAAGGGCAAAATTTCTTAAAGAAAAGCAGGGGGATGAAACAGGGGAGGAATTTATTTCTGCTTTGCATGCGCTTGCAAAGTATTGCGAATGGGGAAATTTGCATGATGAAATGATTTTATTAACCCTAATTGTAGGTATGAAAGACACAGGCTTGAGTGACAGATTACAGCTCGATCCAAATCTATCATTAGAGAAAGCTATTACGTCGATTCGCCAGATAGAGGAACATCTCAGGCAAAAACACGAGCTTTTTCCAGTATCACCAGATGTGTGCCGAGTGGAGCAGTTTGCCGATAAGAAAAGCAGAAACGAGAAACATAAAATAGGATTTAATAGACAAATGAAAAATTATAGGAGAGGGGGGATTCAAGGCAGGGAAAAAGATGTAGGAGATCAAAAGTGCATGCGATGTGGATTTGAGCGTCATGAGTATAACAAGTGATCCGCTAAAAATATAAATTGCAATAAGTGTAAGAGAGTTGGACATTACGCAAGGTTATGTAGGACAAAAATTGTAAATGAGGTTAGGGAGGAGAATGAGGAATTTTTTGTTGGTGCAGTATCGCAAGACTGGACCATTGATTTATGACTAAATGAAAAGAAAGTAAATTTTAAAGTGGATACAGGTGCTGATGTAACCTTAGTACCTTGGGCAGCGGTTAAGAATACCGTGCGCACGTACATTGAAAAAACATCGGCAAAGCTGTACAGTGTCAACCAAGCAATAAATGTAATTGGAAAAGCTAAAGTAAATTTAAAATATAGAGAGAAGGGCATTGAGGGAATGATTTACATAACTAAAGAGAAAATAATGCCTTTATTGGGGAAAACAGAAATAAGAAAACTAGGATTGATAAAGAAACTACGAGTATTTCATATTTCGACGAGAAACTGGTTCGAGGACTTTAAAGAAGTGTTTAGAGGATTGGAAACATTTAAAGAAGAGTATGAAATTGAGCTAAATTCAAAAGCGAAACCTTATGCAATTTCTACTCCGAGGCTAGTACCTGTTCACTTAATCACTAAGGTTAGGGAGGAACTAGATAAAATGTTAAAAAGTGGAGTTATTGCACCCATGGAGGATGCATCGGATTGGTGCGCACCAATGGTCGTTGTTCCCAAAAAGGAAGGCATTAGGATCTGCACAAACTTTACCGAGTTAAACAGGTGTGTTAGAAGGCAGGCACATCCAATATTCGGCGTCGACCATTTACTTTCGCAACTCACTGGGGCCAAGTTTTTCACCAAGCTTGATGCGAATAGTGGTTTTTGGCAGGTTCCTTTGTCAGAAGCATCTCAGAACTTGACAGTTTTTCTAACCCCTTTTGGAAGATATAAATGTTTTAGATTACCGTTCGAAATTACATCGGCTCGCGAGATTTTTCAAAAAAAAATTACAAAACTCTTGGAGGGCATGAAGAATTGTGTTGCTCACATGGATGATATTCTAATATGGGGTGAGACTATTGAAGAACATGATGAGTGTGTAGAGGCTGTACTCAAACGAATAAGATCCAAAGGGATGACGCTTAACAAAGAAAAATCGGAATTCGCCAAACCAAAAATTTCGTACTTAGGACACACTATTTCGGAGGGAGAAATTAGAGTTGATGAAGGTAAAACAAGGGCAAACAGGGAAATGGAAGCACCGAACAATGTTAAGGAAGTTCAGCGATTCCTAGAAATGGTTAACTTTATTGGTGAGTACATTCCAAACAAATCAGCTATTCTTGAGCCAATTACAAGTCTACTTAAAATAAGAAATTATTTTACCTGGAGTTTCGCGCAAGAAACAGCTTTTAAGGAGATAAAAGAAAGATTATCATCAGTCCCAAATCTAAGAATTTATGATCCAGTAAAAGAGACTATTATCTCATGCGATGCTTCCCAACAAGGACTAGGTGCAGTTCTTCTGCAAAAGCATGGTAAAGATAAATGCCCAGTAGCATATATTTTAAGAAGTCTTACAGCAGTAGGAAAAAACTGCGCGAATATCGAAAGAGAGGCATTGGGAATAGCGTGGGCCTGCGAAAAACTAAAAAATTATTTAGATGGAAGGAGGTTTGAAATACAAACGGATCACAAACTTCTATTGCAAATTCTACAAACTAAAAGCATAGATGATCTCTCACCAAGATTGCAACATATGCGGATGCGAATGTTGAGATACGATTATTTGATTAATTACATACCGGGGAAAAATCTTGTCGTTGCAGATCATTTGTCCAGAACGCCATTGATGGATATTCCTGAAGAAGACGAATTGAACGAAGAAATAAGCGCATATGTACATCAGATATCTTTTCATAATATAAAAATGAAACATGAAAATATTGTTCACGTACTTAAATCGCAAATAGATGACCCAGAGTGTCAACAATTAAAAATGTACATTAGAACGCAATGGCCGTCGAAAAACAAAATTAGGTTAGAGATGAAGAACTTTTATGCAGTAAAGGACGAACTTGCAGTAATTGACAATGTGCTATTACGGAAAAATAGAATTGTTATACCAAACAATTTAAGGCATATGATGCTTGCAAAGTTGCATAATGGCCATCTGGGTATTACGAAGACAAGAATATTTGCTCAAAGGACTATGTGGTGGCCCGGAATATCTAAGGACATTGAGGAGAAAGTGCGGACTTGCCCCGCATGCGTACAACAAAGGACAAATAAGCATGAAACCCTAATAGCTTCTGATTTTCCAGAATATCCATGGCAAAAGGCTGCTATGGACCTATTTAAATTGGACAGTAAGTGGTACATAGTAATAACGGAATGTTATTCGAGGTTTTTTGAGGTAGCGGAATTCATAGGGATGAGGATGAGAGACATCATACAGATATTTACATGTCAACGTTTTGTCGACATGGTATACCGACAGTGGAATTCAATTCCAAAATTTAGACTCATCGGAGTTCCGACAGTTTGGCAAGGAATGGTCTTTTAATGTGATCACCAGCAGCCCACAATATCATCAGGCCAATGGTACTGCAGAGGCCGCAGTTAAAGTAGCTAAAAATATTTAAAAAAAAAAAAAGGGAATGTTGAATTGGCACTTTTGGCGTATCGAAATACACCGATATCAAGCGGATATAGCCCAGTAGAACTGAGTTTGGGAGAAGACTTCGGGAGACTCTACCAGATTTTAATTTAAAGGAAAAACCGGATTTCCGGAACCTAATACTGAAGGAACAATCTTATAGGAGGAGATACAAAATGAATTTTGATAGGAGATATAGAGTAAGGGAATTGAGTGAATGAGAACCAGGAAATTTCGTGTGGATCACTGATCTCAGAAGGCACGGGAAAATTGTAAGACAAGTTCAGCCTCGTTCATATTTAGTTGAGACAAATAAGCGGGTTATTCTTAGGAACAGAGTTCATTTAATTAGCGCTCCATATTTAAATTCGTTGCAGACAAAGCCCATAACTGAGATACCACTAGCGGAGACACCTGATAGCATTCCAACAGCTTCCAATAAAGATTCCACAGGCGATGCGGTAAGGACAGATGAAACACCAAGACGAGATTCAACAGATGCTTTAGTTACCAGATCCGGAAGAAGAATACATCGTATGTAGAGAAGAAAAACCAAATAATTATAGATACTTATTGTGTTAACTCTTTAATTTTGTAAAAAAAAAAAAAAAATCATTGTACACGTGCATATATCAAAATATTACATTCTGATTAATATCTTTATATCTTAAGGAAGATGTTGCATTGGCAGCACTCTCGCTAGTTACCATTGAACTGAAGTACACTGAATTATAATATTATACCAATATTACCACCTTATGTCATATGAATAACGATCCCTCTTTTTAATTTGGGTCTAAACCTTAAACAGGAAGAGAACCCTACGATGAATAAGCCTGTGTTAATGGGAGATAAATGATGGCACAGAAAACAGAAGAATATGAAGACATTGGAATAGGGAGAGCTAAAAGCATCACGCCATAATACCAAGTGCAGTGATTGCAGTAAGACAATTGTGGTAATCCTCCAGAAAAAAAAAATTAAAAAAAGAAAGAATATATAAATTTAAATTTTTTTGTGAAGCAACTCAAAATACAAGATACAAACAAAAGGGAATAAAGACACAAATACGTATTAGAAATCAGAGAGAAAGTTAGAAAAAAATATATATATTGGGTATATAAATAAATTCGTGCGGTTTTTTTTCAAAATTTGAACGTTTATTTAAGAAAAACATATACAATAGTATTATTCAAAGTATTGCCCATCTGAAGCTATGACTTTTTCCCATCTTTCTGGCAATTTGTGGATCCCATCCCAAAAGAAATGCGCCGGCTTGGCAGCCAAGAATGAATCAAGCCAATTTTTGATATTCTGCTCTGATGTGAACCGTATTTCAGTGAGGGCGTTCTGCATCGACCGGAACAAATGGTAGTCAGAAGGGGCAAGGTCTGGGCTATAAGGCGGGTGGGGTAAGACTTCCCATCCACTGTTTTCTAAATAGTTCATAACCAGAATAGCAACGTGGGGTCGAGCGTTGTCATGATGGAAAATTATTGCCTCGTGTCTGGTCGCATATTCCGGGCGTTTTTCGGCCACTGCTCTCTTCAAACGGATCAATTGTGTTCGGTAGCGTTGTTCATTGATGGTTTTACCCGGCTTTAGCAGCTCATAATACAGCACACCCATCTGATCCCACCAAATACAGAGCATTACCTTCGCGCCATGGATATTCGGCTTTGCCGTTGATTTGGCTGGTTGGCCGGGTCTCACATATGATTTTTTGCACTTGGGGTTGTCGTAATGGATCCATTTTTCATCACCATTAACAATCCGATGCAAAAATGACTTCCTTTTGTGGCGTTCCAGAAGCGTTTCGGACATGCAAAACCGCCTTTCGACGTCTCTCGGCTTGAGTTCATGCGGAACCCAATTTCCTTGCTTTTGAATATATCCAACTGCTTTTAAACGTTTTGAAATGGCTGCTTGAGTGACACCCAAAGATTCTGCGAGCTCTTCTTGTGTTTGGCAACAATCTTCATAGAGTAATGCTTCCAGTTCTTCACTTTCAAACTTTTTTGGCTGCTCAGGACGTTCATCGTCTTCCAAGCCAAAATCACCACTTTTAAATCGTGCAAACCACTTTTGGTACGTTCGCTCAACTAGCGCATGTTCACCATAAACTTCCTCCAAATACGATGACTTTCGGCAGCAGTTTTCTTCATATTAAAGTAATGAAGAAGAACTCCCCGCAAAAACACTTTTTCAGTCACAAAGTTCGACATATTTGAGTGAAAAAAAATTATTGTTGTTTACGCTTCAAATGAGTGATATATACAGAAATGACGTACAATGACAGTAGCTTTCCAACGCATGTTCCAATGGAATAATAACAATGGCCTAATACAAGTTACGCCACCTCTTAGCAAACCGCAGGAATTAAGTTATATACCCAATATATGTAACATATGTGCATAAACAAGTTGTAATAAATCCAGACAAATTTAAAGGTGAAAGGAGAATATTTGAAGGACACTTCGAGGAGAAGGGGTAAGTGCTAGCAGTAAGAGTATTACAGCGTAGAATTTAAAAAAAACAAAAAATAAAAAATTAATTTAGGGTTTTGGTTGAGTTACGCTGCAGAAAAACAGCAAGGAGTCGGACGACATCCTCATCCACCAAATGAGAACGGGGCGATCACGGCAGAAAAAAAATACTGTGATCGCCAAATTTTTTTTTTATTAACCTCTCTTAATGGATTATATTTTTTTTGATTTAATTTAATAAAAACAAAAAAAATCCAAATACCAATTAAGTAGGCCAAAAAAAAAACAATCAAATTACCAATTAAGTACACCATATCTGTTTACTTTTTAGTGCCATAATTTATTTATAATGTTATAATTTTATAATTTATTTTTAGTTTTATTATTTATTCAATTGTTATATTGTATTGTTCCCACTGTAATACTTAGTGTACATATTTACATTTTTCTTTATTTGCTTAAATTAAAAAAAACAAAAGAAAAATCTAAGTAATATGGATCTCTCTAGTTATATACCTGTTAGAGTAGACGACTAAGTATATTGAAGTACACTGGCTAAGTCTGCGGTCACACTGTGCTAAGACTGCACTTTGATTTGAGGGTATAGCGTGACAAGCTAGAAAACTTTAACATCATCCCGAGAGTTAAGGCATCATTGTTGGGAAGGCCAAAAATCTGGTTCAACAAATATGGGTATAAACATTACGATTGGATCGACTTACAGTCCTCGCTGATCCACGTATTTTCTAGTGGTGCGGATATAGTCAATCAGCTCCGAAAAGTTGCGAATGCTGAAAGTAGTAAGTTTGCGTCGTATAGTGATTTCGTTATGCGGAAGGTGTGTTAAATTAATCGCCTCCCGTTTGACATACCAGAAGACAAAATTGTTAAGATCGTTGTGGGTTGCATTACAGACATAGGCCTTCGTAATTCACTGACATTCATTATGCCATCTTCCGCGCAAAGGCTTATTGATCACCTATCATCTATACGCGAGATTCCTAAAAAGAAAAATGATCCTGCCATTCGTGGTCAATACAGCAGAGATTTTGGGATGGACAGACCCTATCCAATGCGTAGAAGTGAATTACTTAGTATATCACCAGTTCCCAAACGTTCTCGACTCGAAAATGAAAGGCGTTGCTTTGACTGCGGGAAGGTAGGACATATTCGAGTCAATTGTCCTCGAAAGACGTCTAGGGAAAATAAGATGGAGCTTCACACGTCTAATGCTAAATCCCCAAGCAGAGTAGAGAAAGGGGGACGATGTAGCTTTTGTAGTAAAAGCGGTCATGAAGACAGCGAGCTGAGCGGAAGAATGTTCACCTATGCAACGGGAATTCAGTGTCTGAAAATACTACTGCAGTTTTAATTAAGGGAAAACTATATCATTCTTTGCTGGACACCCGGTCAGACTGCTCATTAATTTGGTCGGATATAGCCGATCAAATCTTGGTCACCAGAGAGCGCCAGTTTCTATCTGTGCAGGGAATTGGCAATAATCCAATTATATTGACAGAAAAGCTAGAAACTTTGGTGAAATTTGAGGAAATTAGTATTGAGGTCTCCCTTCACGTAATAGGACGCGAATATTCTCCAAACGAAATTATTATTGGGAGCGATGTTTTGAAGGACCAAACATTAATGATCGCAGTTGATGGTCATGGATCTACTCTACGACGAAAAAGTTCTGCAACATGTGTAAGCAATTATTGCATTCCTTCATTAGGCTCACACCTTGAACCCATTGTTCGAAATAAATTGGACCTAATATTAGCAAAATACTCCCGCCACATAATTATGGGCTTTCCTAAAGATGCGGTGAGAACTGGGCGACTTGACATACGCCTGATAGAGAATATTACTGTTAGCTACCGACCTTATCGAATGGCACATAGCGAACGGCTTATAACAACAGAAATCATATCAAACCTCAAAAATCATGGAATTGTCCGCGAAAGTAAGTCGCCTTATGAGAGTCCTGTTGTCCTGGTATGAAAGAAAAATGGACAAAACCATATGAGTATACTATAGAGCGCTTAACAGAGCAATCGTAAAAGATCGTTATCCTTTGCCAAGAATCGAAAACCAGCTCGACAGACTATCTGGCAATAAATACTTCACCTCTTTGGACATGGCCTCTGGTTTCCACCAGATCCCGATTTCGGAAAATTCTTTTGAAAAAACAGCCTTTGTGACACCAGACGGTCATTTTGAATATCTACGGATGCCATTTGGTCTAGCCAAAACACCAGCTGTCTTTCAACGAGCTATTAATAATGCCCTAGCTGAACTCAGGGATACTGTCGCTCTTGTTTACCTAGATGATGCTCTGATTCCGACAAAACTATTGAAGAAGCTCTTAAAAACCAGTTGTCCTGAGAGCTCTGACTGATAGTGGTTTTTCAATCAATATGCACAAATGCCGATTTTTACCAACTAAACTTGAGTATCTAGGAAGAGAAATATCAAGTGAAGGTATAAGACCAAGCAAAAGTAAAATTGACGCTCTAGTAAGATCTCCAACACCTGCAAATGTGAAGCAAGTACGGCAGTTCATGGGGTTGGCCAATTATTTTAGAAAATTTGTCCCTGAATTTGCGGCGAAAACTAGTTGCATCACTTCCCTTACCAAAGTGAATAAGAAATTCGAATGGACTAGTGAATGTGAAGAGGCTCGACAATATATCCTTCAACAACTTCCTGCGCGGCTTTTGGTAATGATTTTTTCGCCTGATCTCCCGACTGAGTTACATACCGACGCAAGTTCCGTAGGTTATGGCGCCGTCTTATTTCAACGCAAAAAGGTCAGTTACATGTCGTTGCTTACAGTCAGTTACAGTCAAGCAACGAAACCATATGAAGCAAATTACCACCGTTACGAGCTGGAGACATTGGTCGTCGTTAATGCCATTAAACATTTCCATACGTATCTCTTAGGGATAAATTTTACCGTGGTGACTGACTATAATGCCCTTAAAGCAACGCAGAAGAAAAACGATTTGTTGCCACGCATTGCCAGATGGTGGATTTATTTACCATATTTCACCTTTGATGTTGTATATAGGAAGGGGCCAACCATGATCCACGCAGATTACTTAAGCCGTAACATACCAGAAAGAAATTGTTTCTGTTTGAACAGTTTATCAGAATCATGGTTGAATACAGAACAGAGGCGGGATGCTTTCACTCTCTAAATAGTCGAAAAAATTAATCAGGGGGATGTGGAGACAAAGGTAAACTATTTGATGGTATAGTTTATAGAAAACTCCAGGAAGGAAACAAACTCTTTATACCACAACAATGCCGTTTGTCACTTATAAGACGGTACCATGAAGATAATTGCCACATCGGATGGGAAAAAACTTTGGAGAAAATGAGACAACAGTTTTGGATGCCTTCAGTGACAAAAAATGTGAGAAAATTCGTCGAACACTGTCTGATTTGTTTAGTAGCCAAGAGACCGTCTGGAAAAAAAAACAATGCGAACTGCACCCAATTGAAAAGAAGCTAGTACCGTTCCACGCCGTCCATGCTGATTACATGGGGCCATTTGATGGAAAAAATCAATTAGATCTTCATTATCATCGACTCTTTCACAAAGTTTGTGGTCCTTTTCCCCTCTAAAACTCTACAGGCTTCAGAAACTGTCAATCTGTTTCGCAGTTACATAATGTTATTTGGTGTTCCGAATAAGGTCATAAGCGATAGAGGGTCGAATTTCACCAGTGAGGAGTTTAAGAAACTTTGCATTTCACTTGGAATAGAACATCACTTGATTGCGCCGGGTGCCAGCAGAGCAAATGGGCAAGTTAAGACGTATGTCGATACCGTGGCTGACTTAATGCGAACCAATTTAGACACGAACCTTGAATGGACCAGCTATGTCAGTCGAGTGCAGTTGGCTCTCAATACAACGACCAGCAAAACAACCGGATTTTCCCCACTAAAAGTATTAACTGGCGTTACTGGACGTACTCCAGAAGTTGGTGCTCTTCTGTCAGAACCTCAAGTTGAGCCGGATTATGATGATGTACAGGCAATACGCGAGCTAGTTAACGAGCGAATAGAAGAAAACGCAAAACGTATGAAAACGCGCTTTGACAAAAATAAATGTAAGCCGAGCCGATTGGATATCGGTACAAAAGTAGTTTATCGAACTAACCAAATAAGGAAATCGAAATTAGATGCTCATTATCGCGGACCATACGAGGTCGTTGCAATACTTCCGCATGATCGATACAAGTTAAAGAGGGAAAATACCAGAACTGTCATTGTTGATGCAAGGGTAACTATTCGTCCTATATGTGGAGTAGAAGCAGTAGATGAAAACTCTGCGGATAAATAAAACAAAGAAGAAAAAAAACAAAAAGGTATAACATTGCTGTGTTAAATAGCCCGTAGCTCTAGGTCGAACTAATGGACAAGCTTAAGATTGCCTCTGAGCCATAGCCTTCGAATTTTTGAAATGCTTCTCGATCCGAGCCTCTGAATCAGGTTTCTGAGGCTAAAGGCAAACGTCATAGACAAGCTTAAGATCGCCTCTGAGCTATGGCTTCTGTGTGGTGGCTGATGAAGCTTGAACAAGCAAGGATCTGTGAGAGTTTGTGCTTTACGTAGCATTCTTTTACTTTCTTAGTAAGTTTTGTTTATAGACAAGCGTAAAATTGCCTCTGAGCTATGAACCTGTGTTCTTTCACTTGCTTAGTAAATTTTGGTTAAAGACAAGCGTAAAATTGCCTCTGAGCTATGAATCTGTGTTCTTTCACTTGCTTAGTAAATTTTGGTTATAGACAAGCGTTAGATTGCCTCTGAGCTATGAACCTGTGTTCTTTTACTTTCTTAGTAAATTTCGGTCATAGACAACCTTAAGATTGCCTCTGAGCAATGAGCTTGATTGTAGAATTGTTAGACAGAGGGTGAAATAGACAAGCCGAATGTGGCCCCTGAGCTATGTCATCCGTTAGATGAAATATAATACTTAATTGTGTGATTGATAAATGTAATTTAAAAATTTACAGATCTCTGTTAGCTGTGTTGTGGACCGTTGCTTACCATGGCGGTGATGGACGATTTCCATTTGTAAAGAAGCATCAAAGATTCTAATTGTTGCAGTAACTGAGTAAAGTGAATAAATAAATGAATTTTTATGTTTAAAAGTTAATGAGTCGTTTACTTCATCGAGAACGATGGCTTCGCAGGATTGCCTTGTTAGAGTAGACGACTAAGTGTATTGAAGTACACTGGCTAAGTCTGCGGTCACACTGTGCTTAGACTGCACTGTGTGGTATTTTAAGGGTAAGTTTGTTCGCGTGGAACGACTCACGTGAGAGAATCTGTGTGTGCTTGAAAGGATGAGTTGTTCCTGTATAGCCGAAGCGTTCAGATGCGCCACAGAATCGGAAAAGTGAAATTTATTAACATAATAAATAATTTTCCCTATCATCAGAAGTTTTCAAAAAAATAATAATAATAAGTTTAGTTTTTTTTTATTGTTCGTGCATTAGTAATTAAAGGAAATAAAAAAAAACCTCGTACAGCTCGTGTGTGCACTAGTGCGTATCTATTTGGCTTGTCTTATAGTTGATTATCGGCTCCCTGTTTCTTCGGTCTACTGAGTGTGGCAAATGTGTGTGATTGGTTCCCTAAAAAGGAAAACAGAATATTTTGCCTGCGCTGTTATCTCACTGCCGTTGATGTACTCGAATTATTAGTAAAGAATTGTGGTAATCTTGTTTTCTTGTTTTGGTCTCGAGTACCATTTACAAAAAAACAAAGATACGGTGCCTCAGCAGAAGGACAAAGCATCTGGTAAATTTACTTTGATATTGCTTAGGTACACACTTATAAAAAAAAAAACACGCATTGCTGGATAGAGGGTGAGTGTTCTTTGTCTAGACTACTTATTTATTGCGATTGGCTGGCGACTGTGATTTCGAGAAGTATCCGGAAAATTTAATGATGGAACAGGGTGAGGGCTGTGACGGAGGTGTTAATGCTGGGGAACAGCCGAGAAGTTCTACACAAAATAAAATTGAAGGGAATCTGGCCATCACTGTAGATGCAATCAAACAGATATTACAAACTACTAAACGCGATGGTAATAGCTCCCTTGGTTTTCCTTGTTTTGACCCAGACCACTTCCGGGTCGATGTTCATAAGTGGTGTGCAGATATTGATTTGAGGGTATAGCGTGACAAGCTAGAAAACTTTAACATCATCCCAAGAGTTAAGACATCATTGTTGGGAAGGCCAAAAATCTGGTTCAACAAATATGGGTATAAACATTACGATTGGATCGACTTACAGTCCTCGCTGATCCACGCATTTTCTAGTGGTGCGGATATAGTCAATCAGCTCCGAAAAGTTGCGAATGCTGAAAGTAGTAAGTTTGCGTCGTATAGTGATTTCGTTATGCGGAAGGTGTGTTAAATTAATCGCCTCCCGTTTGACATACCAGAAGACAAAATTGTTAAGATCGTTGTGGGTTGCATTACAGACATAGGCCTTCGTAATTCACTGACATTCATTATGCCATCTTCCGCGCAAGGGCTTATTGATCACCTATCATCTATACGCGAGATTCCTAATAAGAAAAATGATCCTGCCATTCGTGGTCAATACAGCAGAGATTTTGGGATGGACAGACCCTATCCAATGCGTAGAAGTGAATTACTTAGTATATCACCAGTTCCCAAACGTTCTCGACTCGAAAATGAAAGGCGTTGCTTTGACTGCGGGAAGGTAGGACATATTCGAGTCAATTGTCCTCGAAAGACGTCTAGGGAAAATAAGATGGAGCTTCACACGTCTAATGCTAAATCCCCAAGCAGAGTAGAGAAAGGGGGACGATGTAGCTTTTGTAGTAAAAGCGGTCATGAAGACAGCGAGCTGAGCGGAAGAATGTTCACCTATGCAACGGGAATTCAGTGTCTGAAAATACTACTGCAGTTTTAATTAAGGGAAAACTATATCATTCTTTGCTGGACACCCGGTCAGACTGCTCATTAATTTGGTCGGATATAGCCGATCAAATCTTGGTCACCAGAGAGCGCCAGTTTCTATCTGTGCAGGGAATTGGCAATAATCCAATTATATTGACAGAAAAGCTAGAAACTTTGGTGGAATTTGAGGAAATTAGTATTGAGGTCTCCCTTCACGTAATAGGACGCGAATATTCTCCAAACGAAATTATTATTGGGAGCGATGTTTTGAAGGACCAAACATTAATGATCGCAGTTGATAGTCATGGATCTACTCTACGACGAAAAAGTTCTGCAACATGTGTAAGCAATTATTGCATTCCTTCATTAGGCTCACACCTTGAACCCATTGTTCGAAATAAATTGGACCTAATATTAGCAAAATACTCCCGCCACATAATTACGGGCTTTCCTAAAGATGCGGTGAGAACTGGGCGACTTGACATACGCCTGATAGAGAATATTACTGTTAGCTACCGACCTTATTGAATGGCACATAGCGAACGGCTTATAACAACAGAAATCATATCAAACCTCAAAAATCATGGAATTGTCCGCGAAAGTAAGTCGCCTTATGAGAGTCCTGTTGTCCTGGTATGAAAGAAAAATGGACAAAACCATATGAGTAGACTATAGAGCGCTTAACAGAGCAACCGTAAAAGATCGTTATCCTTTGCCAAGAATCGAAAACCAGCTCGACAGACTATCTGGCAATAAATACTTCACCTCTTTGGACATGGCCTCTGGTTTCCACCAGATCCCGATTTCGGAAAATTCTTTTGAAAAAACAGCCTTTGTGACACCAGACGGTCATTTTGAATATCTACGGATGCCATTTGGTCTAGCCAAAACACCAGCTGTCTTTCAACGAGCTATTAATAATGCCCTAGCTGAACTCAGGGATACTGTCGCTCTTGTTTACCTAGATGATGCTCTGATTCCGACAAAACTATTGAAGAAGCTCTTAAAAACCAGTTGTCCTGAGAGCTCTGACTGATAATGGTTTTTCAATCAATATGCACAAATGCCGATTTTTACAAACTAAACTTGAGTATCTAGGAAGAGAAATATCAAGTGAAGGTATAAGACCAAGCAAAAGTAAAATTGACGCTCTAGTAAGATCTCCAACACCTGCAAATGTGAAGCAAGTACGGCAGTTCATGGGGTTGGCCAATTATTTTAGAAAATTTGTCCCTGAATTTGCGGCGAAAACTAGTTGCATCACTTCCCTTACCAAAGTGAATAAGAAATTCGAATGGACTAGTGAATGTGAAGAGGCTCGACAATATATCCTTCAACAACTTCCTGCGCGGCTTTTGGTAGTGATTTTTTCGCCTGATCTCCCGACTGAGTTACATACCGACGCAAGTTCCGTAGGTTATGGCGCCGTCTTATTTCAACGCAAAAAGGTCAGTTACATGTCGTTGCTTACAGTCAGTTACAGTCAAGCAACGAAACCATATGAAGCAAATTACCACCGTTACGAGCTGGAGACATTGGTCGTCGTTAATGCCATTAAAAATTTCCATACGTATCTCTTAGGGATAAATTTTACCGTGGTGACTGACTATAATGCCCTTAAAGCAACGCAGAAGAAAAACGATTTGTTGCCACGCATTGCCAGATGGTGGATTTATTTACCATATTTCACCTTTGATGTTGTATATAGGAAGGGGCCAACCATGATCCACGCAGATTACTTAAGCCGTAACATACCAGAAAGAAATTGTCTCTGTTTGAACAGTTTATCAGAATCATGGTTGAATATAGAACAGAGGCGGGATGCTTTCACTCTCTAAATAGTCGAAAAAATTAATCAGGGGGATGTGGAGACAAAGGTAAACTATTTGATGGTATAGTTTATAGAAAACTCCAGGAAGGAAACAAACTCTTTATACCACAACAATGCCGTTTGTCACTTATAAGACGGTACCATGAAGATAATTGCCACATCGGATGGGAAAAAACTTTGGAGAAAATGAGACAACAGTTTTGGATGCCTTCAGTGACAAAAAATGTGAGAAAATTCGTCGAACACTGTCTGATTTGTTTAGTAGCCAAGAGACCGTCTGGAAAAAAAAACAATGCGAACTGCACCCAATTGAAAAGAAGCTAGTACCGTTCCACGCCGTCCATGCTGATTACATGGGGCCATTTGATGGAAAAAATCAATTAGATCTTCATTATCATCGACTCTTTCACAAAGTTTGTGGTCCTTTTCCCCTCTAAAACTCTACAGGCTTCAGAAACTGTCAATCTGTTTCGCAGTTACATAATGTTATTTGGTGTTCCGAATAAGGTCATAAGCGATAGAGGGTCGAATTTCACCAGTGAGGAGTTTAAGAAACTTTGCATTTCACTTGGAATAGAACATCACTTGATTGCGCCGGGTGCCAGCAGAGCAAATGGGCAAGTTAAGACGTATGTCGATACCGTGGCTGACTTAATGCGAACCAATTTAGACACGAACCTTGAATGGACCAGCTATGTCAGTCGAGTGCAGTTGGCTCTCAATACAACGACCAGCAAAACAACCGGATTTTCCCCACTAAAAGTATTAACTGGCGTTACTGGACGTACTCCAGAAGTTGGTGCTCTTCTGTCAGAACCTCAAGTTGAGCCGGATTATGATGATGTACAGGCAATACGCGAGCTAGTTAACGAGCGAATAGAAGAAAACGCAAAACGTATGAAAACGCGCTTTGACAAAAATAAATGTAAGCCGAGCCGATTGGATATCGGTACAAAAGTAGTTTATCGAACTAACCAAATAAGGAAATCGAAATTAGATGCTCATTATCGCGGACCATACGAGGTCGTTGCAATACTTCCGCATGATCGATACAAGTTAAAGAGGGAAAATACCAGAACTGTCATTGTTGATGCAAGGGTAACTATTCGTCCTATATGTGGAGTAGAAGCAGTAGATGAAAACTCTGCGGATAAATAAAACAAAGAAGAAAAAAAACAAAAAGGTATAACATTGCTGTGTTAAATAGCCCGTAGCTCTAGGTCGAACTAATGGACAAGCTTAAGATTGCCTCTGAGCCATAGCCTTCGAATTTTTGAAATGCTTCTCGATCCGAGCCTCTGAATCAGGTTTCTGAGGCTAAAGGCAAACGTCATAGACAAGCTTAAGATCGCCTCTGAGCTATGGCTTCTGTGTGGTGGCTGATGAAGCTTGAACAAGCAAGGATCTGTGAGAGTTTGTGCTTTACGTAGCATTCTTTTACTTTCTTAGTAAGTTTTGTTTATAGACAAGCGTAAAATTGCCTCTGAGCTATGAACCTGTGTTCTTTCACTTGCTTAGTAAATTTTGGTTAAAGACAAGCGTAAAATTGCCTCTGAGCTATGAATCTGTGTTCTTTCACTTGCTTAGTAAATTTTGGTTATAGACAAGCGTTAGATTGCCTCTGAGCTATGAACCTGTGTTCTTTTACTTTCTTAGTAAATTTCGGTCATAGACAACCTTAAGATTGCCTCTGAGCAATGAGCTTGATTGTAGAATTGTTAGACAGAGGGTGAAATAGACAAGCCGAATGTGGCCCCTGAGCTATGTCATCCGTTAGATGAAATATAATACTTAATTGTGTGATTGATAAATGTAATTTAAAAATTTACAGATCTCTGTTAGCTGTGTTGTGGACCGTTGCTTACCATGGCGGTGATGGACGATTTCCATTTGTAAAGAAGCATCAAAGATTCTAATTGTTGCCGTAACTGAGTAAAGTGAATAAATAAATGAATTTTTATGTTTAAAAGTTAATGAGTCGTTTACTTCATCGAGAACGATGGCTTCGCAGGATTGCCTTGTTAGAGTAGACGACTAAGTGTATTGAAGTACACTGGCTAAGTCTGCGGTCACACTGTGCTTAGACTGCACTGTGTGGTATTTTAAGGGTAAGTTTGTTCGCGTGGAACGACTCACGTTAGAGAATCTGTGTGTGCTTGAAAGGATGAGTTGTTCCTGTATAGCCGAAGCGTTCAGATGCGCCACAAAATCGGAAAAGTGAAATTTATTAACATAATAAATAATTTTCCCTATCATCAGAAGTTTTCAAAAAAATAATAATAATACGAGTAAGTTTAGTTTTTTTTTATTGTTCGTGCATAAGTAATTAAAGGAAATAAAAAAAAAACCTCGTACAGCTCGTGTGTGCACTAGTGCGTGTCTATTTGGCTTGTCTTGTATTTGATTATCGGCTCCCGGTTTCTTCGGTCTACTGAGTGTGGCAAATGTGTGTGATTGGTTCCCTAAAAAGGAAAACAGAATATTTTGCCTGCGCTGTTATCTCACTGCCGTTGATGTACTCGAATTATTAGTAAAGAATTGTGGTAATCTTGTTTTCTTGTTTTGGTCTCGAGTACCATTTACAAAAAAACAAAGATACGGTGCCTCAGCAGAAGGACAAAGCATCTGGTAAATTTACTTTGATATTGCTTAGGTACACACTTATAAAAAAAAAAACACGCATTGCTGGATAGAGGGTGAGTGTTCTTTGTCTAGACTACTTATTTATTGCGATTGGCTGGCGACTGTAATTTCGAGAAGTATCCGGAAAATTTAATGATGGAACAGGGTGAGGGCTGTGACGGAGGTGTTAATGCTGGGGAACAGCCGAGAAGTTCTACACAAAATAAAATTGAAGGGAATCTGGTCATCACTGTAGATGCAATCAAACAGATATTACAAACTACTAAACGCGATGGTAATAGCTCCCTTGGTTTTCCTTGTTTTGACCCAGACCACTTCCGGGTCGATGTTCATAAGTGGTGTGCAGATATTGATTTGAGGGTATAGCGTGACAAGCTAGAAAAGCTTAACATCATCCCAAGAGTTAAGACATCATTGTTGGGAAGGCCAAAAATCTGGTTCAACAAATATGGGTATAAACATTACGATTGGATCGACTTACAGTCCTCGCTGATCCACGCATTTTCTAGTGGTGCGAATATAGTCAATCAGCTCCGAAAAGTTGCGAATGCTGAAAGTAGTAAGTTTGCGTCGTATAGTGATTTCGTTATGCGGAAGGTGTGTTAAATTAATCGCCTCCCGTTTGACATACCAGAAGACAAAATTGTTAAGATCGTTGTGGGTTGCATTACAGACATAGGCCTTCGTAATTCACTGACATTCATTATGCCATCTTCCGCGCAAGGGCTTATTGATCACCTATCATCTATACGCGAGATTCCTAATAAGAAAAATGATCCTGCCATTCGTGGTCAATACAGCAGAGATTTTGGGATGGACAGACCCTATCCAATGCGTAGAAGTGAATTACTTAGTATATCACCAGTTCCCAAACGTTCTCGACTCGAAAATGAAAGGCGTTGCTTTGACTGCGGGAAGGTAGGACATATTCGAGTCAATTGTCCTCGAAAGACGTCTAGGGAAAATAAGATGGAGCTTCACACGTCTAATGCTAAATCCCCAAGCAGAGTAGAGAATGGGGGACGATGTAGCTTTTGTAGTAAAAGCGGTCATGAAGACAGCGAGCTGAGCGGAAGAATGTTCACCTATGCAACGGGAATTCAGTGTCTGAAAATACTACTGCAGTTTTAATTAAGGGAAAACTATATCATTCTTTGCTGGACACCCGGTCAGACTGCTCATTAATTTGGTCGGATATAGCCGATCAAATCTTGGTCACCAGAGAGCGCCAGTTTCTATCTGTGCAGGGAATTGGCAATAATCCAATTATATTGACAGAAAAGCTAGAAACTTTGGTGGAATTTGAGGAAATTAGTATTGAGGTCTCCCTTCACGTAATAGGACGCGAATATTCTCCAAACGAAATTGTTATTGGGAGCGATGTTTTGAAGGACCAAACATTAATGATCGCAGTTGATGGTCATGGATCTACTCTACGACGAAAAAGTTCTGCAACATGTGTAAGCAATTATTGCATTCCTTCATTAGGCTCACACCTTGAACCCATTGTTCGAAATAAATTGGACCTAATATTAGCAAAATACTCCCGCCACATAATTATGGGCTTTCCTAAAGATGCGGTGAGAACTGGGCGACTTGACATACGCCTGATAGAGAATATTACTGTTAGCTAACGACCTTATCGAATGGCACATAGCGAACGGCTTATAACAACAGAAATCATATCAAACCTCAAAAATCATGGAATTGTCCGCGAAAGTAAGTCGCCTTATGAGAGTCCTGTTGTCCTGGTATGAAAGAAAAATGGACAAAACCATATGAGTATACTATAGAGCGCTTAACAGAGCAATCGTAAAAGATCGTTATCCTTTGCCAAGAATCGAAAACCAGCTCGACAGACTATCTGGCAATAAATACTTCACCTCTTTGGACATGGCCTCTGGTTTCCACCAGATCCCGATTTCGGAAAATTCTTTTGAAAAAACAGCCTTTGTGACACCAGACGGTCATTTTGAATATCTACGGATGCCATTTGGTCTAGCCAAAACACCAGCTGTCTTTCAACGAGCTATTAATAATGCCCTAGCTGAACTCAGGGATACTGTCGCTCTTGTTTACCTAGATGATGCTCTGATTCCGACAAAACTATTGAAGAAGCTCTTAAAAACCAGTTGTCCTGAGAGCTCTGACTGATAGTGGTTTTTCAATCAATATGCACAAATGCCGATTTTTACCAACTAAACTTGAGTATCTAGGAAGAGAAATATCAAGTGAAGGTATAAGACCAAGCAAAAGTAAAATTGACGCTCTAGTAAGATCTCCAACACCTGCAAATGTGAAGCAAGTACGGCAGTTCATGGGGTTGGCCAATTATTTTAGAAAATTTGTCCCTGAATTTGCGGCGAAAACTAGTTGCATCACTTCCCTTACCAAAGTGAATAAGAAATTCGAATGGACTAGTGAATGTGAAGAGGCTCGACAATATATCCTTCAACAACTTCCTGCGCGGCTTTTGGTAGTGATTTTTTCGCCTGATCTCCCGACTGAGTTACATACCGACGCAAGTTCCGTAGGTTATGGCGCCGTCTTATTTCAACGCAAAAAGGTCAGTTACATGTCGTTGCTTACAGTCAGTTACAGTCAAGCAACGAAACCATATGAAGCAAATTACCACCGTTACGAGCTGGAGACATTGGTCGTCGTTAATGCCATTAAACATTTCCATACGTATCTCTTAGGGATAAATTTTACCGTGGTGACTGACTATAATGCCCTTAAAGCAACGCAGAAGAAAAACGATTTGTTGCCACGCATTGCCAGATGGTGGATTTATTTACCATATTTCACCTTTGATGTTGTATATAGGAAGGGGCCAACCATGATCCACGCAGATTACTTAAGCCGTAACATACCAGAAAGAAATTGTTTCTGTTTGAACAGTTTATCAGAATCATGGTTGAATATAGAACAGAGGCGGGATGCTTTCACTCTCTAAATAGTCGAAAAAATTAATCGGGGGGATGTGGAGACAAAGGTAAACTATTTGATGGTATAGTTTATAGAAAACTCCAGGAAGGAAACAAACTCTTTATACCACAACAATGCCATTTGTGACTTATAAGACGGTACCATGAAGATAATTGCCACATCGGATGGGAAAAAACTTTGGAGAAAATGAGACAACAGTTTAGGATGCCTTCAGTGACAAAAAATGTGAGAAAATTCGTCGAACACTGTCTGATTTGCTTAGTAGCCAAGAGACCGTCTGGAAAAAAAAAACAATGCGAACTGCACCCAATTGAAAAGAAGCTAGTACCGTTCCACGCCGTCCATGCTGATTACATGGGGCCATTTGATGGAAAAAATCAATTAGATCTTCATTATCATCGACTCTTTCACAAAGTTTGTGGTCCTTTTCCCCTCTAAAACTCTACAGGCTTCAGAAACTGTCAATCTGTTTCGCAGTTACATAATGTTATTTGGTGTTCCGAATAAGGTCATAAGCGATAGAGGGTCGAATTTCACCAGTGAGGAGTTTAAGAAACTTTGCATTTCACTTGGAATAGAACATCACTTGATTGCTCCGGGTGCCAGCAGAGCAAATGGGCAAGTTAAGACGTATGTCGATACCGTGGCTGACTTAATGCGAACCAATTTAGACACGAACCTTGAATGGACCAGCTATGTCAGTCGAGTGCAGTTGGCTCTCAATACAACGACCAGCAAAACAACCGGATTTTCCCCACTAAAAGTATTAACTGGCGTTACTGGACGTACTCCAGAAGTTGGTGCTCTTCTGTCAGAACCTCAAGTTGAGCCGGATTATGATGATGTACAGGCAATACGCGAGCTAGTTAACGAGCGAATAGAAGAAAACGCAAAACGTATGAAAACGCGCTTTGACAAAAATAAATGTAAGCCGAGCCGATTGGATATCGGTACAAAAGTAGTTTATCGAACTAACCAAATAAGGAAATCGAAATTAGATGCTCATGTCATTGTTGATGCAAGGGTAACTATTCGTCCTATATGTGGAGTGGAAGCAGTAGATGAAAACTCTGCGGATAAATAAAACAAAGAAGAAAAAAAACAAAAAGGTATAACATTGCTGTGTTAAATAGCCCGTAGCTCTAGGTCGAACTAATGGACAAGCTTAAGATCGCCTTTGAGCTATGGCTTCTGTGTGGTGGCCGATGAAGCTTGAACAAGCAAGGATCTGTGAGAGTTTGTGCTTTACGTAGCATTCTTTTACTTTCTTAGTAAGTTTTGTTTATAGACAAGCGTAGAATTGCCTCTGAGCTATGAACCTGTGTTCTTTCACTTGCTTAGTAAATTTTGGTTAAAGACAAGCGTAAAATTGCCTCTGAGCTATGAATCTGTGTTCTTTCACTTGCTTAGTAAATTTTGGTTATAGACAAGCGTTAGATTGCCTCTGAGCTATGAACCTGTGTTCTTTTACTTTCTTAGTAAATTTCGGTCATAGACAACCTTAAGATTGCCTCTGAGCTATGAGCTTGATTGTAGAATTGTTAGACAGAGGGTGAAATAGACAAGCCGAATGTGGCCCCTGAGCTATGTCATCCGTTAGATGAAATATAATACTTAATTGTGTGATTGATAAATGTAATTTAAAAATTTACAGATCTCTGTTAGCTGTGTTGTGGACCGTTGCTTACCATGGCGGTGATGGACGATTTCCATTTGTAAAGAAGCATCAAAGATTCTAATTGTTGCCGTAACTGAGTAAAGTGAATAAATAAATGAATTTTTATGTTTAAAAGTTAATGAGTCGTTTACTTGTATTATTAAGGGTATTTTAAGGGTAAGTTTGTTTGCGTGGAACGACTCACGTTAGAGAATCTGTGTGTGCTTGAAAGGATGAGTTGTTCCTGGATAGCCGACGCGTTCAGATGCGCCACAGAATCGGAAAAGTGAAATTTATTAACATAATAAATAATTTTCCCTATCATACATATAAGCAGAGATAAAAAATCTATGCAGATGTCTCATGCCTGTAGAAAAAAATGGTTCACTTTTCTTTCACCGAGTGTCGGCTAGTCCACACGAGCTTTCGGAGTAATATAAAGATTTTTTATTTTCTCTCTTTTTTGGTTTGCTTACTGAAAGATTTTTTTTTCTCTCACCACAAGTTGTGGGCAGTGGCACAGGGAATATGAAAAACATATGCAAGGGGTTTGCGGGAAGGGGTTTGTTTTTATTCGACTACAATAGGAAATTACATAATTTTTCATGAATTGGTATTTTGTTTGAGTGTATGGGTATGTATGTAAGAAAGAACAATTAAAAGGCGGGAAAAGTGGAATATTTTGTTAGATTTTGTAATTGAAGTTTGACAAGCAAAATATTATTCGTGTTATTACTCTGCAGTGCATATACGAGGGGCGTTCAATATATTCTCGGTATCGATATGAGGAAAATGCGAATTCAATTTAAATTGTTTTTATTTTTCAATATAATCTCCCCTAACATCAATGCATTTATTACATCTTGAGATAAGCTTTTTTAAACCCTCAAAAAAATAAATTTCCTCTTTCTCTGCAAAATACCGACTTGAGTTCTTCATCATCCGAAAATCTTTTTCCACGAAGACATTTTTTCAAATCCGGAAACAAGAAATAATCACTAGGGGCAAGGTCTGGACTATAGGGTGGGTGTTGGATTTCTTCGAAACCACAATCTCGCGCAGCAGCCTTGGAAACTCGCGCCGTGTGAACAGGAGCGTTGTCATGAAGAAGCAACACACCCGCTGCGAGTTTACCCCGTCTTTTCTTTTTAATTTCCTCCCGCAAATTATGCAAAGTGGAAGCATAGGATGTGGTGTTGATGGTTTAATTTTTTTTTTGTACTCAATGAGCAAGATTCCCTTTGAGTCCCAAAAAACTGTGGCTATGAGCTTCCCGGCAGACGGAGTGACTTTGAACTTCTTCGGGGGGTCTGTTCCTTTTTTATGCCACTGCATGGACTCTTGTTTGCTTTCAGGGTCATAGTGGTGGACCCATGTTTCGTCCCCAGTAACAATTCGATCCATAACACCGTCCGCGTTCTCACTACACATCTCCAAAAGCTCTCTACAGCATGCGATTCTCACTTTTTTCTGAGGCGCTGTGAGCATTCGTGGCACCCACCTTGCACTGACCTTTGAAAGGTTAAGATGGTCATGAAGAATGGTGTGAATGGTACCAATTGAAAGCTTGGTCATCTCTGCCATCATTTTCACCTTTATTCGGGCATCCTCAAGAACAAGTTTTTCGACTTCTTTGATGCTTTCTCCCGTACATGCAGTAGCCGGGGCGCCGGAGCGGGGGTCGTCTTCAATGCTCTCTCTGCCTCTCTTGAACTCACTTGACCACTTTTGCACAGTTGATAATGAAGGTGCGGAACCCTGGTAAACAGCCACCATCTCTTCATGAATAGTTTTTTGACTTTTACTTGCTTAGTGAGAAATTTAATTACAGCGCGATGCTCAATTTTCACCATCATCGTCTCAGTTGCCATTATGATTCTGTTTAACTAGAGATAAAACTCGAATTAATAATCACATTTATATGAAATTTTACATGAATGCACTAAAATAATAGTATTACTTGATAAATAAGTCAATTTATATATACAACCACAGCTACGCCCCTCGTAAATAATAATAATTATGTAATTAAATAGTGATTGAATTGAATTGGAGTGATAATTAAAGGGCACAGGTTAAACTATTAATTTACGTTTCTTTGATATTTACATAAATATTTTTATTTTAATATATTTTATCCACATATGTGTTATTTGATATATTGTATGTATGTACATATATCTTCTAAATTTTTTTATAAAGTAACTAGCGTTTAGGTGCCGAAAAGGTAAAGGAGCTAAAAAGTAGGTAAACACATTTATATTTGAACAACAATCTATTAAGAAAAATGTCCTGGAAGAGAACAAAGTGCGCAATAGTACATTGCTGTGCAACCGAAAATTAGATTTCGGGTAGGAAATTATTTCGTTTCCCTAAAAAAGGCACTGTTAAATATGATGAATGGTTAGCTTTGACGGACGAGTCTCGTGAACATATAAAATGCCTTAAAAAACCTTACATTTGCAGCAAACATTTTTAAAATGGCTTATTAGGAGAAAAATATTTAAAAACAAATGCTTATCCCTCTCTCTTTTTAAAACGAAGCGAGAGCGTTCCGAACTCTGAAGACGATTCTGTTTGCTTTGCTCCAGTCAAAGCTAAGATTACGTATGAAAATTACAAAGATTTAAAACTGAGTTCGTATGAAGCTACAATAGGAAAACTAAACTTTGCTCCCAAAAATTTATCAAGGACAAAATTCAATGATCACATTGAATTTGCTTTCGCCAATTGTGAAGCTCATGTAAAGAGGCAATCTTTTTACATTAGGAGAATTGAAAAGCTCAAGAAATTGAACAATGTCTTAAGAATAACTATTTAAGAAAATAGAAAATCGAAAGTAAATATATTAAAGAAAATTCGTCGTTTAAAAGAGGACAAGAAAAGGCTACAGGCGCGTGAAAAGCAAAATATTCAAGAGAAAATCGATTAATTGCTTGATATCCATCAAAATGCTATGACATTTTCGAAGCTTATCACAGGGTAAAAATGAATACACCGAAGAGGAGAAATGGATTTCGCAGTGCATCTTTTTTCGTTCAGCTGCCGGATACAACGAGATGAGCCTTCAGACGGATCTAACCTATAATAAATTTAAAGATGAAATTGAAGGTTTTGTTGATTACGGAAGAAATCAAAGATATAACTCATACGCAAAGTCTGCATGCGTCTTTATGATTCGGAGCATATGTGGAAATTTTTAGCAAATTTTATATCACGTCGTTTTTCCGAGTAATATACCCACCAAAGAACTTGAAATTGAGGTATATAACTGCCTTGCTATATGCGCAGATCTGAAATTAAATGCAAGAGCTATTTGCTGCGATCAAGGACCCACTAATCGTAGTTTATATACATAGAAAGCTTAGTATAAATGAAAAACCTCAAGCTTTATTTACAAGAACAAATCCATATATATAATGCATGATATCCCGCATCTATTGAAAAGCATTCGAAACAACTTAGTAAAATACAATTTGACCACTTTTGATGTAATTGTTAGTTGGAAGGTAATTGAATACCTTCATAATACAGAAAAAAATAATACTACCAAAATATGCCCAAAACTGACAGCGGCACATATTGACCCTACCGAATTTCAAAAGATGAACGTGAAGCTGGCTGCACAGGTTCTAAGCAGATCTGGATCCTGTGGAATTGAAGCTTTAGTAAAACTGAACAAATTCCCAGGCCATATACCCAATTTGCAAAATCGACAGCTGAATTTATTAAAAAATAGATCGCCTTTTCGATCTTCTAAATGGAAAACCAGCTCTTGTACGGAACGATAAAAATATCAATTTTATAATAGAAATGAAGAATTATATATTAAATATTAAACCCATTAACACAACAAATAGATGATTCTGTCTCAAAGGTTTGGCTCTAACTATAGGGAGCGTTTTAGGAATAAGGGAAACTTTATTCATGAATCATGATGATTTATATTACATTTATGTAAATAAATTTAATCAAGATCCATTGGAAAACTTATTTGGGAAAATAAGAGCGCGGAACATAAATAAAAGTAACCCCAGTGTCGCTGAATTTAGCTCACTGATAGCCAAAGTTATATCGATTAAATTTCTATTTAAATCGGAATATCCCAATTGCGAGGAAGACGATTCGGAATACTTGCAGGTAGATTGGAATACCGTTTTGCAGAATGATACAGAGGAGCAAACTGTGCTTAAAGAGAATATTCTTCAGAATGAAAACCGTTTTGAAAATAACATGAATACTAACAATATAATTAACCCATTAGATGAAAACGTAGTATCAGTTAAGGTACCGCAAGTCAACGGCCTTGCTATTAGATATTTTGCAGGATACAGCTATTTCAAAACAATAAAAAAGATGAATAAAATCTGTGAAAATTGTGCGGGAGAAATGTTAAAAGACAAGCAGGATTTCAATCTAACAGAAGTACTGATAAAATTAAAAGAATATGAGAATTCGAAAGAAAATACAGTTCTCTGTATTCAGGTATGCCGTCTTCATACACAAATATTCTCCGCATACTTTGAAAAACTGCTGTTTGGTTTTAAAATTCAAAACTCATTTATAAATTAATATAAAATAGAAATTATATTTACTAAAAACAATATTACAATTGTGAATTACAAAATGTCTAACCTGTCATAATGTTCAGGCTTAAGAATAAGGTAAACAATTGTCAAACTTAAATGTAAAGAAAAACATGTAATAAAGGCATTAAGAATTTATAACGCAACATAAAAACAGTTTTTTTTATTAAACCGCAACACAACACGGTACGCAAACCGTACATTTTGGTCCTTCTAGAGCCGTTTTGGACAAACTAAAGTTAATTTAGTAAAACATAAGTTTAACAGTTTTGGATTTTTTGGTTTTGTTTAAACACACAAAACAAAGTAAAACAAGTACACACAGGAATTTACTCACCACATCAGCAGAAGAAAAGTCAAACCATTAACCTGCATCAACACCTGCATCAACACCTGCATCAGCACCCGCATCAACACCTGCATCAGCACCTGCATCAACACCTGCATCAGCACCTGCACCAACTCCTGCATCGACAAGAACGGAAAACACAATCCAGAGTCGATCATCAAGTCCATTAAACAGACAGCAACACCACAACAGTCCAGTCGAATCTCAGGTGAGTCTTTTAACCTGTGTCCTGTTCTTTTATTCATTTTAATATTGGGCTGTAGTATAAATACATAAGTATTCTTAAAATGGCTAGTAAGTTACAAAAATTTGTACTCCACCAAGTCGAACGAGATTTCGAAAATTATAAAAAGTCCAATAAGGAGCGTTTAGCGAACCCAAATTATTTAAAAAACCGTTTAGATATACTAGAGGAGCATAAACAGCTAGCCCAGAAGTACCAGGTAGAAATTTTAACTCAGGGGAATTTAGAAGAGGGGCTGAAAGTAGATGAATTTAATGCAATTTATGAAAAAATCTTAGATATATACCTTGAGTACAAGACGAAAATCCTTGGGGCTCAGGATAAAATTAAGCTGGTTATAGATGCGAATACATCGAAAGGTTCAGAGTCTTCCCGAGATAAAGAACCTAAGGAGAAGGGACAACCGGAGTTTCGTCTTCCAAAGATTACGTTACCATCATTTGCAGGGGGTTATGAGTGTTGGAGACCATTTCGGGATTTATTCGTCTCTTGAATTCATGAAAATAAGTCGCTGTCAGATGTACAAAAGCCACATTATTTAAAATCAAGTGTCACAGGTGAAGTCGAACGGTTACTACAACACTTACCAATTGATAGTGGAAACTTCCAGCGAGCATGGGAGATTTTGGTTGAGAGGTATGATCATAAGAGGGTGTCGGTCAATGCACAGCTCAAACTATTATTTGGTCAAGCTGCTATTAACAACGAAACATCCAAAAATATAAAACAGTTACTAGATACATCACAGGAAATCACCCATGCACTGTCAAACTTAGGAATTCCAGTAACGAGTTGGGATACAATTTTGATATTTATAGTCATCCAAAAGGCGGGTAATTCAGTGCAACAAATGTGGGAAGAGAAGCTGGGCAACGAAAAGGAACTCCCAACTTTAAAACAGTTCTTCGATTTTCTTCAATGCCGTTTTAGGACATTGGAGGCGGTTGAGCAATCAACAGGAAAATCAATCTGCAAAAATAAGAACAATGTGCAAGCATATTTTACTAAAAAGGAAAATAATAAAGAGTTTACCTGTAGGCTTTGTCATGAAGAACATCATTCGTTGCGACAGTGTAAAAAATTCTTGAATATGAATATTGATCAGAGGCGAAAGGCTGTTTACGAGGTAAGGGTATTCGAGAACTGTCTTGCATACAGCCATTTTAAGCAAAAGTGCCCAAGCAGCAAGAATTGCTACTACTGCAAAAGAAGACACAACACTTTGCTGCATGATAGTTTACGCGGTTCCCAAGCAGGTCAAAATGGTAGAAGCAGTTGTCAATCTTCATCGCAGTCAACACCACGAAACAACACAGCAAACTCATACCAGATGTCTAGTATAAATCCTCAGGCACCGGAGTTCCAACCTTACCACGAACAAGCATCAACGTCGGCACATCTAAATAGCTATCATTTACATACCAGTTCAGCCGTATTGTTGGCGACAGCTTTAAGAAAAGCTCGAGCGAAGGATGGTAGCTTCATTACCTTACGAGCCTTAGTGGATTCCGGGTCTGAAGCATCGTTTATAACCGAATCAGCAATTCAACAACTTCGCTTAAGAACGGAACAGACACGCGTCGAGGTTAATGGGTTGGGAAGGGTCTGCAGTGGAACATCTCATAAGGTTGTTGATCTTGAAATTCATTCGATGACTTCCAGTTTCGCATCACGATGCCGAGCTTTAGTTTTCACTTCACTGACGGGCCTTCTGCCGGCCCAAAAAATTAACTTCGACAGATGGCCTCACTCACTAGGGTTGAAATTGGCTGATCCAACATTTAGGCAACCAGGGAGAGTGCACGTCCTTCTTGGAAGTGATGTTTACGCCCAAATAATGTTGGGAGAGGTGCGACGCGGATGCCCCATTGGACCAATAGCTCAATCAACGCATTTGGGATGGATATTACTAGGCACAGTACCCCAAACAACCTCAATGTCTATCCGGACGTTCACCAACCAACTGGAGCTTGATAAAACGCTTCGCAAATTCTGGGAAGTGGAAGAACTGCCAGCTGAAAAGGAAGAAAACGAGGTAAATAATAGTTGTGAAAAGTTTTTTCAAACAAACACTGTTCGCTTACCAAATGGTCACTACAAAGTCTGCTTGCCTTTCGAAGGCTTTCAACATCCCAAGATGGGCCCATCGAAAGAAACAGCAGTCAGAAGGTTTCTAGCGTTGGAAAGGCGTCTAAACTTACAGCCACAGCTTTATTGTGAATATTCCAAATGTTTAAAGGAGTACGTACAATTAGGACATATGACTCTGATCGATGACGAGGAAGTGCGTAAAACACCTCACCATTTTTTCATACCACATCACGCAGTTATAAAGGCATCCAGCACAATGACTAGGGTACGAGTGGTATTTGATGCTACACAAAAATCGCTATTCGGTCCTTCGCTAAATGACATGTTACACGTAGGGCCAAAACTGCAAACACCTGTTTGTGATATCATTCAACGTTGGAGAAGGTACAAATTTACGTTTACCGGTGATGTCGAGGATATGTATCGGCAAATAAGTGTGGATACTTCGGATCAGCTTATAGTTTGGAGAAATAATAAGTTAGAAGAACTAAAGACATATCGTTTAGAAAGTCACCTTTGGCACCGCATCGGCACCTTATCTAACAATCCGTGTTCTTCACAAATTGGCGGACGATGAGGCAACCAGATTTCCGTCGGGGAGGTCGATCATCAAAGAAGAAACATACGTCGATGATGTTATTAGTGGAGGAGATACCGTAGAAGAAGCACAGGAAAGGCTGCAGGAAGTTCGACAACTTTTGGCGGCAGGTATTGATGCAGGGGTTCCTCTCTAAGAAAACATGACAGCAACACGATTGATGTACTCAAGTATATATTTGGATTTCTCAGTTCCATGCGATGATAAAAGCAGCTTCAAGACGCCGGGAGTGAAATGGTTTCCAAAATCCGGTACATTTTCATTTCAGGTGGCGAGAAACATTGAAGAAGCTGTAACAAAGAGATCTGTTTTGTCGTCAATTGCTAAGATATATGATCCGATGGGTTGGATTTCGCCGTGTATTATTAAGGCCAAGATCCTGATGCAACAATTGTGGGGTCAAAATATTGATTGGGACAATCCAATTCCTCAAAATTTAAGGCGAGAATGGGAAGCATTTCGTGACGATCTCCCATCAATAGAGAAGGTTCGGATTCCTCGTTGGATTGACACCAATAAAATGTCAAAAATGGTTGAAGTACATGGTTTCAGCGACGCCTCAGAGAAGGCATACGCAGCAACGGTCTATCTTCGAATACTTGACCAAAACCAACACAAACATATGCATTTGCTTGTTTCTAAAACGAAGGTATCCCCATTAAAAACCATCACATTGCCTCGGCTGGAACTGTGCGGAGCTGTGCTGTTGGCAAACTTGCTATGTCAAGTGAAACGATCCCTCAAGCTAGATGAAGTCAATACTCGTATATTGAAAATGAAACACATAAACATAATCACGATATTACAACAACAATTAATGGGCAATGTGTAGTGTCATATATCTGTGATTGTCCCTTTCACACTTATGATGATGGCCTTTATTTAGTTCATTCATAAAGTAAGTTTTCCATCATCCAGGTGTGCCTGGTGTGAAGTGCGTAGTTTTGTTTTTGGTTTCGCGTATTTAATTTATTGGGTTTTTTTTTGACGAACATCGGTTGCTGTACTGCCGGTAAGTATTATATTTTATTTGTTTATGACATTTACATTTATTTGGTTGTGTTTTTTTTTGACTATTTTCTTTTGTTTCTCTTCTGGAAAGTTAACCATTGCTAAGCCCTTTGTTCAGTGTTGCCACATTGTAAGAAATGTTATTTTTTTTTTATTAGTACATACTATGATGATGAGTGTTATCTTTACATTATTTGGTGAATTATTTTCTTATTTATAATCATGTTTTACGAGTGTTGTTTTATGTGTAAATTGTCTTGAAAATATTGTGTGTTGTATTGTGTTGGGCCTCCTACGAGTTTTATTCCGTTTTCCGTTTTTCGTTTTTAAAGGTATAATTTGTTTGTGGTGTGATTGCCTTTTCGAGCTCCTGGGCTGACTATTCCCAGTACTGTCGAGGAGGAGCCGCTTGGCTACACAATCACTGTTCCATCAAACTCAGGGCGACTTCTAAGTCGATGATCGGTGATATACGGTGATAATGATGTTTCTGTGTTGATCTTCTATTCTAGCTTGTGCATCTGATGCATACTGTTGGTGTTGTTGTTGTTTTTGTGGACTGTATATAGTGTTGTTTAGTTGCACCTTTGTTCGTGTCGTGTTGCTGTTAGTGTCGCAGGAACTTTTCTACGTAATGTCGTTTGGTATAGTTTGTAGTTGTAGTGTTTGTTTATTCGGTCTTGTCGTTGCTTGGTAGTCGACATATTTTTGTAATGGGACGTTTCAGTTCAGAGCTCTCGGTCTTTATTGTTGCCACTCTGACTAACCCGTCCGGCCCTGGGTGAAGTTTTGTGACCCGACCAAAGCTCCATTTCAGTGGCGGTAAACGTTCGTCCTTGACCAGCACCAGATCTCCGAGCTTTAATTCATTTGGAACCTTCTTCATCCTTTGTTGAAGTTTGGCCAAATGGTAGCTGCTCCATGCCTTCCAAAATGCCTGGGTCAGAGTCTGGACCCTTTTCCACCGATCCAAGTGTGAAAGCTGGACTATGTTGTAGTCGGGCTGCGGCGGAGCGATTAATGGTTCTCCTACGAGAAAGTGTGCTGGTGTTAGCGGCTGGTAGTCATCGATGTTATCTGACAGTGGACATAACGGTCTCGAGTTCAGACACGCTTCTACTTGAGCTAGAATGTCAATATTTGGTTGCCAACCACACGTTTGAGATGAAATTTAATTGATTTCACGCCCGCTTCCCAAAGTCCACCAAAATGTGGAGAAGCGGGTGGAATAAAATTCCATTTGGTTCCCTCGTTGGCCAGTAACCCTTATATTTCCTCCCAACTGACCTGTGCTTCTCGTAGCTGTCTCTGAAGTTCGGTGTTTCCTCCCACGAAGTTTCTCCCACAATCCCTAAAAAGTTGTCGACAAAGACCTCTTCGTGCCACAAATCGTCGAAAAGCAGCAATAAATGACTGGGTGGTCATATCTCCTACCAATTCAACATATACAAACAAAGACAGCAAAATACCCTTTCAACACTTTTGCTTTGCGACCTTTCCACGTCTTAACGTCTATGGGGCCGGCGTAATCAACCCCAGAGTGAGCAAATGGTTTTGACATTGCCGTCCTAACCGCGGGAAGATCGCCCATTAGTTGCTGCAACGGTTTCGCTCGAAAACGATAGCATATCGTGCAATCGTGTATGCACCTTTTCACTGCATTTCGAATGTTAAAAATCCCAAATTTTTGTCGGACATACGCAGTTACCTTTTGGTTACCGCCATGTAGTGTTTGAAAGTGTGCTTCGCTTATAATTAGCTTTACCAATCTGTGGTTCGATTTTAAAAGGATTGGATATTTCGTGTTGTATTGGAGGCTGGAATTTGAAAGTCTTCCACCCACTCGAAGAATGCCTTTATCATGTCGAAATGGGTTTAAAGTTTTGTACCCCTTCGTAGTGTTGTTTTCCTCTTCGTCGCCTGTGAACATCTCCCCTTGTATTGACTTGACCATACACAAGAGCGCCATTTCCAATTCTTGGGGTATCAAGCAGCCTCTGTTTCGATTGGTGTTGTGTCGCATTCTTAAGCAATAGGCTAGAATTCTTTTTGCTTTGTTTAGTGTTGAGTGCCTCTCCAAATTGTCGTTTATTAATGAAACACTTTGCGTTTTTAGAGCATGAGATGTTACCTTTGCGCGAACTTCTTCTTGGGTTTCAAGGTACGATGGTTGGGAAGTAAACGTGGCTTTCCATTGTTGCCGCAGAAATGTTGGACCGCTCCACCATAAATTGTTTTGTACAATCGCTGACGGACAAACTCCCCGAGATGCTATATCAGCTGAATTTAATCCTGATGGTACGTGTCTCCACTTCGCAAACTTTGTGAGCTTCTGTATCGTTGCTACTCGATGACCAACAAATGTCTTCCATTTGGATGGTGCTGCGTTTATACAACACAAAGTGATGATCGAATCCGTCCATGCCCAAGTACTCGTACTATGTACATATATTAGAATATATACGTGGTATGTCCCAAAATTTTCTACCGTGCCGAACCCTTACTCTTAAGGTACGTTTTGAGTTTAGGCAATAAAAAAAGTCGCACGGGGCCAAGCCCGGACTCATTTGACAAAACCACTGATAAAAACATGTTTCTTCTGGAATTGATTTGATTGAACCCGTCGTAAACAACCTGATTGGACCCTCTCAGTGCGGTTTCACGCCTGGAAAGTCCACAATCGATCAGATTTCCAAACTCCGGCAGATCCTGGAGAAAATCCAAGAAGTCCAGATCGACACCCACCACCTGCTTATCGATTTTAAGGCTGCCTATGACAGCATTTATAGAGACGAGCTATATAGAGTGATATTTAGTCTTGACATCCCTGCCAAACTCGTTCGTCTTTTTGCCTAATGTCGGCTATATGATTCTGTGTGAACGTGTAAAACCTCTTTGGTCCACAAAAATACAAAACCTCAGTATTTTTCCAAACCTTCACCCGATTCCGGCAAATAGATACGCTCTCATAATATGGTTTTTCAATCTCTTTCGCCAGCTGTTTCCAGCAGTGCTGCACTCCAAGTTGGTTTAGATCCCATTCCACTTGTTCGCACTCCATACTATATTCGGCCGCCCAAATATTTTGCGTATAGTTTTGAAAACTCCATTTTACATAACTTGAAAGAAAAGGGAGCAAATACGTACTCGTAAATATACATTTTCAGAATAAGTTCGATCTTGCTCAATGCTTGGAAATTTATCAAATTTTGTAGTCCTGAGCACAAAATTTGACAAAAATCCTGTAATGTATCATAAAATGAAAGACAAGTTCACATCTAGAGAGATGGTGCGAACCAGACTGCCGATAGTTTATCATGCTCTCTAATACTCGGTCTTGTTCTTACTCAGTGCAAGTGTGTAATCATACGTAATCACTAGTACATCACAAATACAAATAGGGAAATCGCTCTTGCGCTTATGTACATATTATATATCTTGAACCCCATAACATGTATTAGCCCTTAACACCACGTGCTTCAAATACCAATAACTTTTATAGTGTGGTGTAACGTCATACCAACCCCCCCCCCCCAGCACTTCCACCTTCACGGACCATCGATTTCATGATCTTAAAAATTATATTCCTACCCCCATTTAATTTACATTGCATAACAAGTTACAAACAAAATAACAAGCACACGTACACAAACCCAAGCAAACGTCAAGGTATGATGCCTTTGCAAATCGCAGTCCATTCAAGTATAGAAGGGCGAATGGCTTTTTTTTATTTATTTCTTTCGTTACGTATTGTTTTTGCATATGAGGTAAACGACTTTGCATGTGTGGGTGACAAGTGGCAAGAGCAAAAAGCGAAAAGAAATAAAAAGATCTTTCTGCTCTTTGTGAAAACATGCAGCTTTTTAAAAAGCTATTTTTTTGGCTTGATTTCATTTTCATAGGACAGAACTTCCCATATGAAAGAGACATCTGTATAGATTTATTATCTGTGATATAAGGCAACAAAATAGTTGCGATATCCTTAATTTGAGCACAAATTAGGTAGGTAGGTTAATAGAAGTACATATCCGTGTATCTCACGAGAAGGGATATTAGTTTTTTTTTTAGTTTTTCAAAGAAAAAAAAATAGAAAATTGTAATAATGGATATACATATATATATATAATTTAATTTTAGTGGGGGCGAAAGCCCCATTTATTCGGCTTAATACAAGCTATAACTTAAAATTAAACTTAAACTAAAACTTAAAACTAAGGTTGGTTAGAGTGGTGAAGGAGAACGGATTTGAGGTAGGAAGTGGTGCGGTGGAAGCAAAGACGCTAGGGTTTGAATTAATTTTTCGTAGCATACGGGAAATTGGTTCGTTCGCGCCATAGGAGGTGTGGTGGGTTGGGAGAAAGAAGAGACGAGTTGTGAAGGGACGCGCATTCAACCTGACCTGAAAGAAGTCGATGAAGGCAGAGAAAGTCGGCTGCATCTCTGCGTTCCTCAAGGGTATTTAGGTTAATAAGGTTGAGACGGTTTAGATAGGGGGGCAGAGTAAAAGGATCATCCCAGGGCAAACCTCGAAGAGCAAATCGAAGGCCATACTTGCCTGGCGTACTCTAGGAGGGGACGAACAAAGGTAATATAGAGGGACCTGGTCACGTATGGGTTAGTGAATTCTTTGGACCATCGTTTTACAAAACCTAGTGCAGAGTTGGCTTTAAGGATTATCCCATCCATATGCAAACGTAAGTTGAGCTCCCTATCACACAAAATGCCGAGGTCGCGAAGAGATTCAACGGAGGAGATAGGTTGGTTGTGGAGAAGGTAGAGTCGGGGAGGAGATTTGAGCCGCTTATGTGAAAAGGTGATGGATTGGCATTTGGTGATATTAAGTTCCAAACAATTTTTGAGGCACCAGATCGAAAAACTATCAAGGTCTTGTTGAAGAAGGAAGGAGTCATGGGGAGGGGAAATGGTTTTGGACGAGTGTTTGATGATCCTATCGAGATCATTTATAGTTAATATAAAGAGAATGGGACCGAGATGGTTACCTTGAGGAACTCCAGAGGTGGCCAAAAATGGAGCGGAGTGGGCTGACCTAAAACGAACACTTTAAAAATGGTTTTCGAGGTAAGAGGATATCCATTTTAACAGTATGGGTTCAAAGCCGAGGGCAGACAATTTGAAGAGTATTAGTCGCTGAGAGATTTTATCGAAGGCTTTGCTAAAATCGGTTGCAACTACATCGACTTCGGTGCCGTTCTCTAGGGCAGAGATGGCAAAGGATACGAATTCAACGAGGTTTGTGGTGGTTGACCTACCCTTTAGGAAGCCATGTTATCTAGGGGAAAAAGTGATTTGCATTGGAAGCTTAGAGCTTCATACAAAATACTTTCGAGGAGTTTGGGTATATGGGAGAGTTTAGCGATTGGACGATAGTTTTTTATTTCGTTCTTTGATGCCTTTTTGTGGATCGGGGTTATAAAGGAGGTTTTCCAAACCTGAAGAAATTCTCCTTGTGAAAGGGATAGACGAAAGAGATCAGAAAGGGCAAGGGAAAGAGACGAAGAACACTTTTTAAGAAATATGGCAGGGAGGCCATCTGGACCGGGTGTAAGTTCGTCATTGAGTTGGTGTAATTTATATTCGATATAAGAGGGGTCCAAGATGTGAGAGAGAAGTGGGAAATTGGAGAAGCTCAGTAGGTAACGAAAATAGGATGGATCTGGTACAAAGGAGTCGTTGGTGAAGGATTGTTTAAAGAAGCTGGCAAATAGGTTGGCAATGGTGAGTGGATCGGTTGATGACTAATTGTTGAACGAGAGGGAAGGAGGGTAACCATCGGACTTTCTTTTGTAGTTAACAAATTGGTAAAAGGACTTAGGGTCAGTTATAAGGTTGACTTGCGCATTGTTAAGGTAACGCTGGTAAAGGGAATCGTAAAGTTCGGTGAAATGAAGATAAGCACCAAGATAGTTGGAATAGTCGGACAAGGATCTGGTACGCAGGAAAACAGCCCATAACTTGTTTCTCTTGTTTCGTAAGGAACGAAGCTTGCGATTATACCAGGGAGGACTAGTGGATGATGTTTTAAGACGGGAAAACGGAACGTAAAGGCAAAAAGAATTAAATATTTCTTTATAAAAAATGGATAAGGCATCATTTACACTTACGTTGTGAAAGTTAAAGAGAGATCTGTTAAGATAGTCAGTGATTTTGTAAAAGTTTGCTTTATGAAAGTCGTATGATGAGAGAGTTGTGGGGGGAGTGGACTGGAAAGAAGAGTTATGAAAAAAAATAAAGTAGAAGGGGGGGGGGGATTGGTAGAGAGAGATAGAGAACAAAGTGCGACTGAGGAGTTAATTGAATCTGTTGTGAAAATAAGGTGCAATAGCATATAGTTGGATATACTGTTAAGCGATCTAAGAAGAGACATTCCTTAGCTGAGTTGGCATTTGAAGTGATGAAGAACGATTGAGGAAGATTAAAGTCGCCGAAAATAAAGATATCATCAGTGGAGTCAGACAGGTCAATTAAATGGTAGATCGCATCGACAACAAGTTAGTAAGATTCGATAAGTTGAGCTGGTAAAGGGACTTGAAGGGCAGTTATTTTTATTGCCGCAAAGTCGATGGTAATGGGATAAGGCTTAAGGCTGTTGTGGATCGCCAGTAGGACGCCTCGACAAGGGGAATCATCATGTAGGCGGGTAGGATCGTCGTCGTGAAGAACATTAAAAGTAGGGGGGAACAATTCCTGGTTCTTTATGTCGGGAATCAAATTGGTTTCAGTCAAGGCGTAAATATCAAAGGGAGGAGAATGCGATTGACGTAGGACAGCATTGGTTTTAGAGCGAAGACTTCTAACATTCTGGTAGTAAAATGTAAGAGGGATGTTGTGGGGTGGAGATGTATGGCAGGATGGTTTAAGTGCTGACAAAGAAGGCACGTTATGGACGAACAAATTTATCGTGGTCAGCTTGGCTTGGCTGTACGTGTGAGACTCGTTTAAAGTGAACGTAGTGGCCAAATGCAGCAAGGTCGTATGCTACTTTCTGAGGGGATATGCTAAAAATCTCGTGGTACCTGACATAAAGGTTCCTGAGACTGATAGGGTCGGTAGGGAGGCCTTCCTGCTTTATGGATACCATGACGCTGGTTTTGGTCTTCCCTTCGTAGTAGACCGAGTCCTATTTGTCATGTAGATAGGCGAGAAAGAGACGAATGTTTTCATATATCTTTCTCTCTCTAAGCCTAGAGAGTGCATAGCGACTTTTTGTAGTTCCATTGGTTTGCTGGGTTAGTTTAACTGTGGGGGGAAAAAGAGGATCAAGAATAGGTGCAGTGGAGGAGGGAGATGGAGATTCGTAGTTGGATATGGAGTTGGGCGACGGATGAGATGTTGGGTTTAGGGTATGGGAGTTAATAAAATTGGGGGACTTAGCTCCAGTTCGTAGGTCGAAGTTACGAAATGAGTTGTTAGCTGGGATCGGTGGCGTAGAAGATTGAGAAGGGATAATATGGGTGGTTGGGGTTAAGTTGAAAGAGACGCGTTGGCGGATTAGAGGATTGGTGTGTAAGGGCTTTGTGTCGGATAAGTGAGGAGAGGGACTAAAATTGGGGAACAAGTTCGTTTTGAAGCCCCAGTTGGGATCGGGATTAGAGCTTCGTTTTTTGTTAGCGTGCTTTTTAGTTGGAAGGGGGTTTGGGAGCGGTCTTTTTTTAAGCTTATTTTTAAAATTTTGGTTGTCGTCGATAGGTGGATTTTCTCGTTCCTCAGAGCATTTGATGATACTTATCTTCCCAGGTTTAGTGGCCTTATCAGGCGAAGTAGGGAACAACCATGAATAGTTGGTTGGGATGTTGATTTTGAAGCTGCAGGAACTGTTGGAGTCAGCAGGGGAAATCATCTCGCACTCGCTAATTGTGATGGCGTAATTTCGGTGAAAGAAATTCCGCACCTAACTAACATCAGCGTATTGAGGAGCCCCTTTAACGTAGAATGCTGTATGGTTTCCTTCTTACAGCTTTTCGAGTCGGCTTTCCATTCGGAGGGGGTCCATGAAGTTCCGAATTATTTGAGCAGTTTGCGTGGGGCGGGGGCGGGCGGGATAAGCAGCGCGGTTTCGGATTCCGTTGTTAGGGCGGCGGGAGGAGTAATTGAAAATGACTCCGTGTCTACTAATTCATTATGAATTAGACATTATACGGGGAACTAGCTTGGAATTGAATTTGATCGGGGATTCCATCGATTTTGTGGGAAGCCAATCTCACTTCTTTACCGATTTCGGCAACGGTCAACCGAGTTGCTATGAGTTCCTCGCTGACGTCTATTATTTTTAGGGCTAGGTCATCGAGCGTAGAATCTGATGGATGCGGGGTGGGATGTATTGTTTTGGAGGTGGCAAAAGCAAGTCGAGATCAGTACGGAGAAGAGTCGTTTATGTGTGTGAGTACGTTGGATTTAAGGAGGTTGGCAAAATTTGTTTTGAGGAATGTTTTTAATCCCTCGAAGTGATATTTGATCACTTCGCTTTCGTTGTCGTGATGAGATTGATTTTTGGACAGATTGTGCATCGTTGTCAGTTGCTTTTCAATCATTCTTGTTGTGGACGTGGAAGATTTTTTTGGGAATGTCATAGGTAAACAGATTTCTGCTGGAGATAATGTGAGTGGATGAGACAATGTCCGCTCCTTGGAGAAATGCTGAAGTCGGCCACCGGATATCCAGGTTGGGAGGGAAATGGCCAGCGCTGATCAACACCACAGCGCCTCTCAGCATCGTAAGTTCCATCTGTGATTAAGGTTAGTATTTTGAATTGTATGTCGGCATGATTTATGTTTTTTGTTGTAGTAGGTCCTGTCAAGGAGTGAGGACAAGAACCAGCCCCATCCGGCGATCCTAGCCGTGCCTCACAAGCATGCCACGCTCCTCACTCTGAGACATCCTTTCCGTCCATTTAAATTCCTTTCCCAGTCCGGTCCACATCCTAGTTTCCTGTCATTTTCTCATCACCAACGCCATCTATAATAATATAGTTCCCCTGAAGCCATCCTATTCAAACCATTTTCTTCCTACCTTCTACACCCTGTCTTAAACCATACTATAACAATCTAAGCATGAAGTTACCAATTATCATTCCATTTCTAAACTCTTTCATATACCCAAACTCTTTAAAAGCATTTTATATGAAGCCTTGAGCTTCAAATGCAAGCCTTTTTTACGCTCCGAAAACGTGGCTTTCTAAATGGTAGATCAACTACCACAAACCTAGTTGAATTCGTGGCTTGTGCTATCACAGCCTTAGAAAATGGCAAAGAAATCGATGCTATCGCAACTGGTATCCTCTGGAACCTCTCTTATTAAAATGGATTTCTTCTTACCTGGTAAACCGATATTATAGTGTTCGGTTTAGATGCGCCCTTTCTGTTCCATTCCTCTCCTCATCTGGAGTTCCACAAGGCAGTCATCTTGGCCCTCTTCTCTTCATTCTTACCATTAACTATATTGAGAAAGTTATTTAACACTCCTCCAACTTCCTTTACGCTGACAACACAAAATTTTTTAGAACTATATCCTCTCCCCATGAGTCTGCCCTTCTTCAAGAAGACCTTGATCAGTTTTCAATCTGGTGCCTCAAAAACTAAAATACTTAAAACTTAATATATCCAAATGGCAATTGTTGCGGTAAATTTCCCCGCAACAATTTGGCTCTCTTTTCCCCTGTAAGTCCCTTCGGTCCTCTTTTCTTTGAGTGGGAACACCGAGCTCTGGCGGAGGTGGAGGGCAGCCATGGTCCCATCAGCCACCAACGCCAGACCTTGGAAAGTAACCCACATAGGTTCACGGGCGGGTTTGCCCGCAGAGGAGGAGGTTCGGTCGGTGAAGCCCTAAGGACAGTAGGGAGACTCAGGACGAACCAGGAACCCCAGGGTGCGACAGGAGGTCCGCCAGGAACACCGTTGCTGGAGCCCATAAATCAGACAGGACGTCTGAAAGTCGCCGACGGGTGGGGACGGACGGTCCTTTCAATCCAGACACCCCAACGAAAGCCAACAACAGGAGGCTTAAAGAACACCCCAACGAGGGAGCAACAGTGGTGTGCAGGCGTACGGCCAAGACAATCGAGCACACCCCAACGACGTACCAGCTTTAAAAGTTAGGCTCGATGGGTGAAGGGATGACGACCCCTTTTAAGCCAGCACCCCACCGATGGAGCACCAAAGGAGCAGCAGATGCTTGTAGGCGGATGGCCAAGTAAAAGACAGCCTCCACCGAGGGAACAGATAAACACACAAACAAGCAAACAATATCGAACAACCAACACACAACAACAACCGACAACAACTAACAACAACCAACAACAACCAACAACAACCAACAACAAACAACACCAACCAACAATACCTATTGTACAAAGAACAAAATTACAAACCCCAAAACTGGCGGAGAGGCCAGAGGGCAGAAGGGCCCAATGACAAAAAATAAAAAATAAAGAATTGTAAGGAGTGACGCGCTATTGGTCAGCCCCCCCCCAAATCTGAACGCCGATCCACCGGAGTAGGTAGGGACCCCCGGAAATAAATATAAAATTTTAAAATTGCACAGGCATTGAACTTAACTTTTGTTAGGGGCGGCGATCCAACGGATGATTGTATCGACACTTTTTCCCTTTGTCCCAACACTCAAGCTATCGTTCCGTTCAAATCCCTTTCCCCCTTCGCGATCGTGTCAATTTTTGCAAAAACTTTTTTTAGTGTATTCCGGGGAAAAATTCCCGGGTAGCACAAGAAGAAGAAACTCTGCTTTTCGCAATAAATTGTATGTAGAAGGTAATGCTAGGGGAAATGGTAGGCATAGTTAGGATCCACAGCTTCCATAAACTCGCTCAGTGGAGTTCCCAGTCTTAACTGGAAGCGGAAGCGAACTCCGAGACTGAGGAGTTTAGAATAAATGTGTAAAATTGGAAAATGGTATGTGTGAGAGGCCTAGTCGGACCCGTCGTTGGGTCCACTAGCGCTGAATGAATGTGCGAGAGAATGTATGTGAGAGTATGTGTGCGTGGCTGGAGTTAGCTGCGGAACAAAAAAGATCTTTGGTGACGACCAGCAGTGTGTAAAGGTCAAATTTCAGTTGTGCGAAACTTTGGAATTGCGAAAAACAATTTTCTTTCTTTGCAAAAAAAAGAAAAAAAAAAATAAACCCAAAAGTAAAGTAGAGTCGCGAGTTGTGCTTGGGAAAAAGGGAAACCAAAACAGAAAAAAAAGAAAAAAGGGAGAAAGGACAGGAAGGAGGACACAGAAGCGGGAGAAGCAGGATGGTCGGGAGTCAGATTGTGCCAGAGAGGGGCACAACCTGCCAGAATAAAAGCTAAGTATAGTGCAGTGAAGTGTAGATAAGAGAAAAAAAAGTAAAAACAAACCGTAGAATTGCGTAATTTTCTTTTGTTCTTTTGTATAATTAAAACTCCGATAGGCCGCGCATGCGAAAATTCCCGAGAAGAGACGGGACACGCGACCCGTTATCTAGCGTTTGGCGTATCGGGACTGTAAGAATAGCGGGTCACACTATCGACGAGTGTACCGCTAAGAAAAAAATTGTTTTAAATAAATCGTCGAGCCCCAATGGGGCTTTGTAACGTTAAGGGAAAAAGAAGATTTTTTTTATTTCTTTTTGTTAGTTTTTCTCTCGGGGAAGATTTTCCGTTTTTTTGTGTTGAGACGTTTCGTGATTCCGGAGGAAAAATCACATGGCGCCCATTTCGTTTCCCAGCTTTAGCTGCCATCAAAGCGCTACCTGGAGGAGCCCACTGCGGGGATTACTAGATCCCAGAAAGTGCTATCGTTTGGTTTGGGGCATCGCCGTATCGGCGCTGGAAACGAAACGTAGCACAATCTATAACCTACTCACGTAAATGCAACCTGTCTCCTCCCTGACTTTCTCTATGGTCAACCAATTCCCCTAGTTCAGTCTTTTCAAGACCTTGGCATATTATTCAACTGTGAGCTTAATTTCTGTTCGCATATCGATAAGATGATCCTCAAAGCCAACTCATCACTTGGGTTTATTAAACGGTGGTCCAAGGTATTTTCCAACCCGTATGTAACCAGATCTCTCTATATTACTTTTGTTCGCCCTCTGCTTGAGCATGCCAGTGAAGTTTGGTCCGCTTTCACCGGGTTCTTGTTTCCCGGATCGAGGGTATTCAACGTCGATTCCTCCGATTTGCTCTCCGTAGTCTGCTGTGGAACGACCCTTTAATCCTACCTCCCTATCAGGACCACCTCAAACTTCTAAATTTGAATTCGTTAGAAGAACGTAGGTATACAGCTGACATTCTTTTCATTCATCGACTTCTCTCAGGTTCCATCGACTGTGCATCCATTTTTAACTCCATTTCCTTCAATAACAACCCCCGCAATTTACGTTGTCCTCGTCCCTTCCATCTAAAGGTCCGCCGCACCTTCTATAGCTTCAATGAACCAATCTCCCGAATGCTCCGAAAGGTCAACTCAAACCTCTCCCCTTTTTATTTCCACCAGAGCACTCCTCGTCACAAACAAGATCTCCTCCATCACTTCCTTGGTCCCTAGTTCTTAAGTCTTTCTGTTAGTTTTTAGTACTAGATTTTAAGTTATTGGGTCTATAACTTAATTCGTGCGGTTTGCAAAGAGATGGCGTAACTTGGGTTATTCCATTGTTATTATTCCATTGGAACATGCGTTGGAAAGCTACTGTCATTTTACGTCATTTCAGTGTATGTCATTCATTTGAAGCGTAAACAACAATAATTTTTTTTTCACTCAAATATGTCGAACTTTGTGCCTGAAAAAGTGTTTTTGCGGGGAGTTCTTCTTCATGAAGAAAACTGCTGCCGAAAGTCATCGTATTTTGGTGGTAGTTTATGGTGAACATGCGCTAGCTGAGCGATCGTACGTTTGCTCGATCTAAAAGTGGTGATTTTGGCTTGGAAGGCGATGAACGTCCTGAGCAGCCAAAAAAGTTTGAAGATGAAGAACTGGAAGCATTACTCTATGAAGATTGTTGCCAAACACAAGAAGAGCTCGCAGAATCTTTGGGTGTCACTCAAGCAGCCATTTCAAAGCGTTTAAAAGCAGCTGCAGATATTCAAAAGCAAGGAAATTGGGTTCCACATGAACTCAAGCCGAGAGACGTCGAAAGGCGGTTTCGCATATCCGAAATGCTGCTTGAACGCCGCAAAAGGAAGTCATTTTTGCATCGCATTGTTACTGGTGATGGAAAATGGATCCATTACGACAACCCCAAGCGCAAAAAATCATATGTGAAACCCGGCCAACCAGCCAAATCAACGGCAAAGCCGAATATCCATGGCGCGAGGGTAATGCTCTGTATTTGGTGGGATCAGATGGGTGTGCTGTATTATGAGCTGCTAAAACCGGATGAAACCATCAATGGACAACGCTACCGAACACAATTAATCCGTTTGAAGAGAGCAGTGGCCGAAAAACGCCCGGAATATGCGACCAGACACGAGGCAATAATTTTCCATCATGACAACGCTCGGCCCCACGTTGCTATTCCGGTTATGAACTATTTAGAAAACAGTGGATGGGAAGTCTTACCCCACCCGCTTTATAGCCCAGACCTTGCCCCTTCTGACTACCATTTGTTCCGGTCGATGCAGAACGCCCTCACTGAAATACGGTTCACATCAGAGCAGAATATCAAAAATTGGCTTGATTCATTCTTGGCTGCCAAGCCGGCGCAGTTCTTTTGGGATGGGGTCCACAAATTTCCAGAAAGATGGGAAAAGGTCATAGCTTCAAATGGGCAATGCTTTGAATAATACTATTTTACATGTTTTTCTTAAATAAACGTTCAAATTTTGAAAAAAAAACCGCACGAAATAAATTATATACCCAATAGATTAAGCTTGTATTAAGCCAATAAATGGGAGCCTCAGCCACCACTAAAATTAAATCAGAATTAATATTAAAATAAAAATTAATTCCAACAAATCAGTCTATTTTGGCTGGCATTAGAATGTATCTCGGAGAAGATCAAAAGCACTGGGATAGGCATCTTTCAGAAATTCAACAGGCTCTATGTACATCAGTTCACCAATCTACTAGAACAACACCCTGTTTCTGTGTATACGGCCAACACATGAGTACACATGCAAATATGTATAAATCGTTCAGGGATTTGAAAACACTTGAAGATGGAGACATGCAATTTTTATCACCAAGTAACAAATGAAATATCTTAAGAGAGAATGTAAAAGTTAACATGAAACGTGCTTACGAAAAAAATACAAAAACTTACAATCTACGTAGCTCAGTTAGATCCTTTAAGGTAGGAGATATCGTTTACAGAAGAAATTTCATGTCAAGTAATGCGTCAAAGCACGTAAATTCAAAGTTGTGTCCTAAGTTTATAAGATGTAGGATAGTAAAAACAGTTGGAAAATCTTTGTATGAGATTGAAAACTTGAGCGGAAAAATTATTGGTATTTACCACGCTAAAGATTTACGCAAGTAACGACATTTTAATAGCTATTTTCAGGGTCGTGGGTCGATATTTTTTTTTTGCTAATAGAGACTTATAGGATCAACGTTCTTTGTGTCTTTGAAAGCCGGGAACTGACTTAGAAATTCACGATGATGTTGCGTGATCCCTATTCAATTTTTATTGAATCTCGTTTTCTTTAATCATAAAATGGTAACAGTTGGTCCGAACAAAATAGACACAAACCAGATGGTTTAGCGTGAACTCCACCTTAATACCAATTGGTATATTGCAATTTTAAACCGATTGAGTTTGGCTTAAACTTATTGAGTCACAGCAAAGTATATAAGGCAGTGGGATATCTCATTCTTTGTTTTTCTTTCACCTAATCTCAGACATTCAGTGCAGAAGTCACTTTCAATTTTGTCAAAAACCACGTTTTCTTATTTGGTGGTGTGATCGAAATCTTTCGACTGGCTTTAGTTTTTTTTATTTGTTTTTTATTCTTTTTGCTTCCTAATAAATGCAATTCATTAATTACCAATGAATAAGTACAATAGTTGATTCCACTCACGGAATAGAAACGTAATATATGTATATGAAAATATATACATATCTGTATATTTGCCCTTAGAAGGACAGAATTTTCTTGATCATGTGAACAAATATTACAAAGTCACACTTTCAGCAATCTTGAGTGGCCTTAGCGGAGAACGTTTAGGTTTCCACTAAGGTCCACTTTATTAAGCAAAGCGTTATAAGAGCTTACTGGAAAATATTTCATCCTCTGGAAAAAAAGAAGAAATGAATTTCGCATTGGTTGCGCATATGCCAACTTAATCTTATATACATCGCAAAGAAAGAAGAGAAATTGTAAATCTATAGTCGAACATACTTTTCATAACCTCAATCAATTGTCGAAAATAACCCTTGGGAAAATAAACTAACTGGTATGTTTGCACTTTAGTTTGAAATAAAACAAAAAAAAACCGATCAACTCGGGTCTAAGATCTCGTGAATAACTGACTTTATTAAGAAGGAATGTAACGTATTTATGTAAGAATAATGAAGGTATATGGTATAAGTACAGTAATTAGTATTCCAACAATGTATGCAAATATGAATGTACAATGTACTCGTATGTATGTGATGTGCAAAGGTATGCAGAATATGTATGAATCTTCAAGTGTATAAGAATATTAACGCAAAATATAACAAATAGGGTGTTTAATTTTCAGCGTCCTCCGGGCGGGCGAAAGGGCGCATCTCTAGGGGATATAAAAGTTGAATAGCACGACGAAACTTCTTGCCGTCAGCAAAACGAACTTCACATGATCGAATTTTGTTATCTCTTCCGGGGTAGCAAACCTCAACTACCGCTAGCCGCCAGTGGATACGGGGAGTGCTGGCATCATATACCAATACGACCTCACCGGGTTGGGCTTCTTTTGAAAAAATATGCTGCAATCTGGATTTCCACTTGCGTCGAAGATCCGATGGAATGGTTTGGCCTTCGCTCTCTCTATCGGTTACTTTTGAGCAACTGATAAGAAAACTTTCTGGTGTTAAAGGTGTCAAGTCCATTGGATCACTGCTCACATACGTTAAGGGTCTCATGTTAATAATTCGCTCAGCTTCAGTAAGGAAAGTATTAAGCTCTTCGTTGTTAATCGTGGCCTTCCAAATTGCGACTTTGAGTACGTCTTTGACACTCTTCACCAACCGCTCCCAAAAACCACCCCACCAGGCTGCTCTTTCCACGCTAAATTTCCAATTTATTCCGCGGTTACTCAAAAAACCGTTGAAAATCTCGCTGTTGAAAATCTCTCCCAAGCTCTTTACATCGGCTACAGCTCTTTTAAATGTTTTCGCGTTGTCGGAATATATAGTAACTGGCGTGCCACGCCTTGCTGTAAAACGGCGTATAGTTAAGAGGCAGCATTCCGTCGTCAAGTTGAGAACTAGCTCCAGGTGCACGGCACGGACGACGGCATATGTAAATATCATTATGTACACTTTGCTTTTGTTGTCATCTGAGCGTGTGTAAAGAGGCCCTGCAAAATCCACACCCACCGTTTCGAAAGGTTTTGATGCAAAAGGCTGGGATGCGGCCTTTCCCCTGAGTCTGCGGCAAAGTTTGCATGCTGCGATGGCCTTTTTAATCAACTGCCGGGTGGCAGGCAACCAATATTGTTCACGCAAACGAGTCAACACGGTATTCACTCCGCTGTGCAAAGACACTTCGTGAAAGTAAGTAGCGATCAACTTGCTCAAATAACTTCCTCGAGGTAGAATGACTGGACTTACAAAATCGAGTGGCTGCTTCCCACACGAAGTAAACCTTGGTCGTCCAAAAATGGATTAAGAGTCAGTTGGCTAGAGGATCGAGAAATGGTTTTCCGTTCCTGCAAAGATAAAACTTCATTTGAAAAATAAGTAAATTGAAAATAACTTATCAAGTAGATCTCTGCATTTTTCATTTCAGCTGCTCGCAGAAACCTTGAGTTGTCCTGTCCCTTTTCTTAGCCCAAATTGGGTACCACTTATTTAGTAGTACGTTGACAGCTCGATGAATATGGGCCGTAATCCTGAGCAGCTTTTTCCAATCACCAATAGTTTCATACAGCATAAGCGGTTCCGAATACTTAGGTGGAGCACCAACATCTTCCTTCTGAGAGATTGGCAACAACATAGCAACAGATTCCTCAGCAGGCGACACATTCCCCATAGGCCAATGCGACTTGTCTTCTTTCAGCCAAGATGGACCTTCCTTCCATAGCAGCGACGTAGATAAATTTTCTGCGGATATCCCTCGGGTAAGTAAATCTGCTGGGTTTTCTTTACATCCGTAAGCTCTTGTATTTCCTTTACACGGCTGAACACGTACGGCTTCCACTTTCGGGCATCACCTTGAATCCAATGTAGTGTGATCTGCGAATCCGTCCACAGATAGAACCTTTGAGATGGAAATTCTAACTTCTTCCAGTAAGAAAACAGTCTGGCAGCAACCAACGCCGCGTTGAGTTCCAACTTTGGCAATGTGAGAGCATCCGCTTTCTTTCTTTTAAGTGGCGCAACACTCGCCTTGGCGCATACGAACTTCACCTCAGTTTTAAGATTTGACGTTTGGAGTCTTAAGAACGCAACAGCCCCAAAGGCTTTCTGACTGGCATCGGCGAATACGTGCATTTCGATGCACGTCAACACCGCTTAATTCCAAGCCACATTGGCATTGAAATTTCGGAAATTAGTTCTAAGTCCTTACAACCTGCGACGTATTTTTGGCTAGACTCTGCCCCCAATAGCTCGTCCCAGTTTACTTTATCACGCCACAAAGTCTGAAACAAGATTTTCAATTTTATTAAAATGGGGCTTAAGAATCCTAATGGATCGAACACTCGAGCAATAATCTTCAACAAGTTCCGCTTCGTAGGCTGTAACGTTGGCTTTAAACATTCCGGATCAAATTTAATCATCAATTCGTCGCTGTGTACATTCCATAGGACGCCGAGAACGGAATGAACTGAACCTTCTGTCCCCTCGAGAGAACTCTGAATTTGAGAATTATTGCAGCGCCATTTTCTCAGATTCATATAAGCACGCTTAAAAACCTCAGTAGACTCTTTACGAAATTTATCTGCGTCTGCCTGACTACTGACACTTGTTACAAGATCATCCATGTAGAACGACCTACTCAGCAATTTACATGAGTCTGGATATTCGGTTGCTTGCGCGCGAATGTTAAGCCCAATTGTGGCAGACAGCAAGAACGCACTGGATGAAACCCCAAAGGTGACTCGAGTCATACGATACTCCACTTCAGATGAAAAGTCTGTACATAAAGCCTTGTCTTGCGAAAACCAGACAAAACGATGACTGTCTCTATCTTTCTCGGCTAAAACGATTTGCAGAAACGCTTTTTCAATATCTGCGACTAAACCTAACTGCTCGATACGGAAGTTCAACAAGACTTGCAAAATGTCTGGAAGTAAGTTCGAACCTGTCCATAAACATTCATTTAAAGACAATTTACCTGGTAAATGAAACGAGGCATCGAATACAATTCGGATCCTGGTAGTTGTCTTTTCTGGGCGATAAACAGCACAGTGTGGCATATAGTACAGGTTTTCCACGTTGTCGTCGTTCAAAACAACTCTCTCAGCGTACCCTGAGGCTATGAATTGCTGAATTGCAGTGTCGTATTCGCTAAGTTTGGATGGATCCTTTCGAAGCCTTATGAGAAGAGAATGTAATCTTGAAATAGCCATTGATTTGTTGTTCCCCAGGTATCCATTTTTGGTTTTCCAGGGCAGAAGTGCTTCATATCTTGTCTTCGTCTTGCGAATACACTTTTCTAGGAGTTCTCTGGTGAATTCTCTCATCTCTATGTCATCTATTCGTATTCCCAAGCTCTCTAAGCTCCACATATCTTCAAGGGAGGAGCTGAAAAGGATAGAAACATTTTCATTAGGGATCAATTTATCCGTGTCGCAAGGGCCTTGAAGCGTCCAGCCAAAAATCGTGTCTACCGCTGTCGAAAGGTTAGTTATTCGTTTATATTTTCCAGTTACCACTTTCCAATAATAATCCGCTCCAACTAGAACACTCAAACCTTCTTCTTGCTCTCGTCCACACAAATTTGAGTCCACCAAGCAGAAACCGTCCAATGGAGTGCCTTTACTCGCAGGAGCCGCCAAGACGTCCAAGCAGATTTCGGGAACCACCACCGCCGCCACTTCCACAGACTTTTCGCTAAACTGAGATCTTAAATGAATGTTCACAATTTTCATCTTCTTACCACCAGAAATCTTGTCTTGACCGAAAGCAATAACGGATAGATTAGCGAATCCACTAATTTCCAAATTCAGCTTATTTACAACTGCTTCTCTTACGTACGTGCGTTGACTTCCGCCATCAAGAATAAGCCGCACAAATAAACTGTTTGTTGCACAAAGGGAATGACTGGTTGCAAGAAGAGAACGCACAGTTTGCAAAAATACATTATTCTTTCTTGAATTATTTTGGGGCAGACAAATTTAAAATTGGATTAAGCATGGCAACAGACGTTGGATTTTCCTTAGATTTTGACACTTCACTGGTAGACAACGATTTATTAGTAAATCTGCACAACGAGGTGGGATGTTTATTTTTGCACTTTTTGCAACATAGACTTTTCACTTAACAACTACTTGCGGTGTGTCCCTTCAAAGTGCATCGGAGACATCTACCATCTTCCTTCAACATTTGTTTCTTCTCATCAAGGGTTCTTGCGCAGTTGCACTCTTTCGCCGCATGCTCTGTCGATTTGCAAAAAAAGCACTGTGCCTTTGACAGTGCGGAAGTGAAAAGGCCTGCTGCTGTCGATGGTTGTGGGCGATGCTCACTTTCTCTTGATGATTTGTTTACACCTGCTCTCTCTATCGATTCTACTTCTTGCTTAAGGAATCTAAGAATATTTTTCGCCTGTTTGTCTCCATCGAAGAAAAGAGTGGAGCCAGTATCAGAAACTGAGTCTGTGGCATCTTCCGCCCTTGTCAGACACTCTTTCTGTATTCGATGATAATCTATTCGGAGTTCGTTAGGTATGCGTTTCAAAAGAATACTTTTAAGCGTTATGTAATAGTGAGAGGAGGGAACACCAAGAGCTGTCAAAGAACGACTGCAAGCTATTACTGTATTATATAAATTCCTCAATCCCGTCGCGTCCGTTTTGCCAGAAACTGCCGGAAGATACATGAGCTGCTGCATTAATTTGTCTATTAATTTTTCGGTGTCGACATATTCCCCTTGCAAAAGAGAGACAGCTACATCGTAACAGGTATCCGAGGGAGTGAAACCTGATATCGTTTTCGCTGCATTACCCGTTAGAACAGACTGCAAATAGTTGAACTTTTCGGCGCCACTCAATGTTTTATTTTCATGTATAGTTGTACGAAAATTTTCCCAAAAGCGAAGCCTATCTTGATGGTCACCCGAAAACTTCTTAAATTCTAATTTGGGAAGCTTTGTGTTGGCAGTAGTGAGGTGTTGGAGATACGAAGCGAGACCTTCTTCCATGGAGTCTAGTTTCGACAAGTTCTCCCTTTTCCCTTACCTTGTATGACTTTAAATACTCTGTCGCTTCATTTACTATCTTCGTTATCTGCTTGCGATAGCCGGCGCGCGCTTGCAGTTCCATTTTAATACGTTTCGAGTTATCAATTTATTGAGTTACGAGAACCAAATTCATATTTTTTCAAACTAGGTACAATCAAAAGTTCCCGGGTTTCGGCACCATGTCGAAAATAACCCTTGGGAAAATAAATTAACTTTGCACTTTAGTTTGAAATAAAACAAAAAAAAACCGATCAACACGGGTCTAAGATCTCGTGAATAACTGACTTTATTAAGAAGGAATATAACGTATTTATGTAAGAATAATGAAGGTATATGGCATAAGTACAGTAATTAGTATTCCAACAATGTATGCAAATATGAATGTACAATGTATGTATGTGATGTGCAAAGGTATGCATAATATGTATGAATCTTCAAGTGTATAAGAATATTAACGCAAAATATAACAAATAGGATGTTTAATTTTCAGCATCAATCGTTCTTCAATTAAGTGCTTTATCTATAGATGTATATACGTAAAATGATGTATCGGGAAAGCCATCGTAACCCTTTTTGTTTTTTTTTAATTTAAACCTAAAATGTAACAACTAAATTTCGTGACAATCAATTATACTAGTGCTAAATTATCGGTTAAATAATCCTAAACAAAAAGTATTTAGCTTAAATTTTATCAAGGTTGTTTTTTTTATCAGTAAACAAATTCTGTAAAAGCCACAGAGAAGTAACACTTTGTCATAATTCGTATAAAGGGATATTAATTTACATATACGGCTGAAATTTGTGCACAAACTTCAACGTCTGGATCTTCATATAAAATCATAAGTACATACTAAATAATTTCTTTTCAATGCCTTAATTTTTTTTAGCTTTTCTTAACTTAATTTATAACGTGCATTCATATACATATATACCTAAGCATAATCTATACCTAAATACATACTAAATATTAATCCTAACTATATTTAAAAGTTAAATACATACCACATACCAAAATATCTAGCACTTAATTAGTCATAAAATACATA